>MKEJ01024534.1:0-18523 GCA_001753735.1 Embelia ribes | reverse complement strand
GATTTGAATTTGGTGAACACAATTCTCTGAAAATTTCTATTTAGAAGAAATTTAATCCTTTGATTCTATTCCTCAAATGTTTGATCTACGACTTTAGTTGCTTGTTGCGGATCAAACAGGGATTTCTAGCTTGAACAGTTGATTCAAGGGTTTTGGAGCTTAATCTTGAATCCGATTTGATGTTCTTCGCGGTCTTGAGGAAATGATGAACGGTTCTTGGCTTTCTTCGATTCCTTCGAATGTTTAAGCTTTTCCGTTCTTCATTGTTTTAGAGTTTTTCTCTCTAGCTTGAAAAATACTCTTGTTGTGTCCTGCTTGTTTCTTCTTGGTCTTGGAACCTTTGAAATGAAGTCTTGATCCCCATTTTATAGTGTTTGAGGATAAGTAAATAAGGCAATGGAATATGCTTTTAGTATCTTTCTTTGATTTACTCTTTTAAAAAAATAATAATTTAATTAATTATTCTCATAATTAAGTTAGCGGGCTTCAAGACAAGATGATCCATTTCACTTCTTCTTTTGCTTTAATTAGGTTTCAAGACAATCCCATATCGCCACGCGCTTAATCCCGTTGCTCTCCACCGCTTGCGGAAATAATGATATCATCGACTTGCAAGACACCCTTAGGAAATTCACTTTCGACAACATTTGCAATGTTGCCTTTGGCACCGACCCTGAATGCTTAGTGAGTAACAAAATCAATGAGACATCAAATTCGTCGTTTGTTCGTGCATTTGATTATGCGGTGGAGGTTAGTTCAGACAGGTTCATGTCCCCAGTGGCCGCAGTATGGAAGATCAAGAGGCTTCTTAACATTGGAAGTGAGAGGAAGTACAAGGAAGCTATAGGGATTATCAACGACTATGCTATAAATATAATAAGATCCAAAGAGAGGAACTTTGAAACCAAATCAGCTGCAACAAAACTAGATAGTAGCCATGATTTGTTGTCGAGATTTATGTTTTCAGCATCGGATTTGGGGTTCCGTGATCTAAATGAGAAGAGAAAGTTCTTGAGGGATATAGTGATTAGCTTCATTCTTGCAGGTAGATAGATATATATTATATTTATGGAGTATTTTGTATTTTTTGTTTTCCTTTTTTTTTTTTTTGAAAACATAACTTTACATAGTGAAAAATAATTATTAAGCATCTTTGCCACTTTGGTATTTAAGTGGGTATTACCATTTGATACTTTTTGGTTTACAGGGAAGGATTCAACTTCAACAGCACTGACTTGGTTCTTCTGGCTAATTGCGGGCCATCCTCAATGCGAGCGACTTATCTACAACGAGCTGTCAACTTCCATAGCCTCATCGCCAACAAACTCACCAAAAGTTTTCAGCTACGAGGAGTTAAAAAACCTTCATTACTTACATGCATCTATATCAGAGTCCCTCCGATTATTTCCACCGTTACCAATCAATTCCCGATTAACTGTGGCTGACGATCTTTTACCCGATGGGACCCATGTGGGTAAGGGTTGGTTTGCAGATTACTCGGCCTATGCAATGGGGAGAATGGAGAGGTTATGGGGCCCGGATTGTAGAGAATTCAAGCCGGAGAGATGGTTGGATGGTGACAGGCATTTTCAGCCATCGGATCAGTTTAAGTTTTCGGTGTTCCATTGCGGGCCCAGAGTTTGTCTGGGAAAAGAGATGGCTTACATGCAGATGAAATCTGTGGCCGCGGCTTTGATTTACGAGTTCGAATTTGAGGCTATGGATGGGGGTGGATGTCAAGAGAATATGAGGAACCCACCTTATACGCTGTCTCTTCTGCTTAAGATGAGAGGTGGTTTACCCGTTCGGTTGAAAAGAAGGCAAAATTCTTAGTAAAATCGTGTAGGGAGTTTACGGTTGTATTGCGCCTGTTCTTTATGCCATGTACACAAGGGGCTATGAAAGTACATTACTGTGACACCAATTACTATTTTCAGGTACTTGTTTGTGCTAATCTTTAATGTATAAAGGGTGCCATATTGGGTTGAAGCTGCGTCAACATTACCTGTTGACAAAATTGCCCTTCAAAGTGTTAATTATTTCAATTATAATTACCTATAAACTGTTAATCATTAGGGTAAAAATGTAAAAAAAACTAAACCCACTTAACTTATTTTTAAGGAGTAAACACGTCTCTAACTCAACTGCCAATACATCTCGGCTATCACCACTTTCTCTTTCTCCCCTTTTCTCTGTTCACCCTTTCCATCCCAATTTCCATTCTCTCTTTCTCAATTCTATGTGGTTTTGAATGATATGGCATATCTTAAAGCTATCACTGACTTAATTAAGGATAGATTATAACGCATTTCGCACACGCATTGCGTGTGCAATGATGACTAGTATAGTAATATCTGGTTAATGTAACTACGACTCTATCTTTAGTACCACTTCGCTTAGCAATGGGTTTCAGTTTGTGTGTTCCTGTTGGTTCTTAAAAGTATTGTGGATAAATTTCGGGTCTACTTAAGCTGTTGCGGTTAGTTAAATTTGTTTTTTGGTAAGTTCCCTGTTTTGTTTATTTTTGGTGGAGTGCATATCGGCGTTGGATATTTTCTGAGTGGAATTTGAGTTTTGTCACAATCATTTTGATGGTTTTCTGTTGATATCATCATCAAAACTATGGAGTTTGATAAATTTGTCGACAATGCTCTCTCTCTCTCTCTCCTTTCAAATTCTCTGGCTGTTTAGTCAAAGACTTTTCTGAAGTCAAGGAAACTGTTTTTCCTTTGCTGCTACCATGGAAACAAAACTGCATTCTATAATGGCGACGTGGTTGCATTATACAGATCTCAGAAGTAAAATTCTGTTCAAATTTTGAACTATTCCAGTCTCATGCATTTAATGAAAACGTAACAATGTCGCTTTACAATATTTACCTTTACATTATACATGAACTAGATCAATCAAGGAGGAGCATTACTCATTGAACTTTTGCAGCTTTAAACAACTCTGTCCACTTGTCAGTGTCGCTTCCCGGTCCTTCACCCTGCACAATACACCTTATTTTCAGTTTAACCATATTTTCCCAACTATGGTACAAGACTACCAGTAACGATTAACAGCAATGGAAAATGTTCTACCTGAAACTGTCAACTTGTAGATCAATTCAACTATAACAATCACCAAATAAATGATTTGCAAGAACAAATATTTTTTGCAATATTTGGAGATATTACCTGAACCGAATTGATTTCATATGTTTCGCCCTCAGTCAATTCGATATCTAATGCTTGTATGCAGGCTTCAGCCACTACAAGCCTGCTAACCTCACCAACAAGTTTGTCACCTGGAAAAACGCAAAATCATNNTTAAAAGCTATTTGTTAATAAAAAAGAAATAACAGATATAGAGTGCAACTGCCTTGGCCTATAACGACTGCACGCCTTTCTCCAGCTGTAGCTTTCAGCAGAGTATTCAAGTCATATGACGTATATGGTCCATCTGTCAATCTTCCGGCTCTGGAAATTGAAACAGAAGTTGTAAAAATAATGATCAAAACAAGTTAGTTTTAAGACTGACGTATCCCAAGAGTGCCTATGTTGTTATTATACTTATATCCAACTATAACAGTCCTTAAAACATTTATACAACTGCAGTCTATTGAATGAAAAGGCTAAGTGAATAAAATATTTGGACATTAGCAAGTAGCAACTCAAAATTATTAATTGAGCATTACAAACCTGATTACGGTATAGGGGAGACCAGAACTACGAACAAAGTCCTCCCCCATCTTCTTATATTTAAGCACGCCAAACAGGTTCATGATGCTACATTGACAAGAATGGGACAACGATAGAGAAAAGCATATTAAAATAAGAAGCATTGCAGAAAGACAAAAATGATTTATTTACAACACATACGGGACATCCTGGGTTAAGTTCTAGATTCCACAATTGAGTTCTTATAATTCTCGGTCCTTGGTATAAAGCTCCCGAGAACATTGGTTTCATACTCACAAATTAATACTAGTAGTCTAGGAGAGATACAGATCAGATTTTTGCCATAAATTACTAGAAATAATGCCCGACTTCATATACCAAGCATGCTATGTATACAATAACTACTTAACATCAAGGATAGCAGCAGTACCTCCAGGGTAGTTCATTGAATTTGGTAACTCCAACTGATGAAACAAGAACAAATCTTTCCAGAGACGAAGGTAATGCAGACACAAGATTTCTCACACCATCCCAGTCTTGAAACGGTAAACATTAAAGAGTTAGCAGGACTGAACTAATGATATTATGTTAGGAAGAATTTTTCAAATGAAAAGAAATAATGAACATAAGAAGAAAATTTTATAATCTTTTGCCAATCCCTTAATATTTTCACTCTTTGATGCAAACAATTAAGTGAACAGGTAACAAATGATAAGTTTTTACTCTAATTCCACAATGGATGACGCTAACCTACTCTTTCAGGAGAATTATCTCCGTCCCATCTCCTTGATGGAAAAGCTGTTGTTCCCGTGCAGCAAATAACATGAGTGACACCCTACAATCCAAGCTTTCTAAGTCAATGATAATTTATCTCTGATTCGAGAAGCGATTTTGATTCTTCCAAAAAATTGAAAGATAAGACGAAACAAAATCACAGACCTCAAATATTGATGGATCCAGGTCTTTTGGATTACGAGTGTCGCCTTTCAACACCTTCCATATTTAGAAGCTCAGAAATGAAATTCTTGACGGAGGAGCAGTTTCAACAAAAAAATATTCTAAGAGGTGTGCGGCTTGGGCAAGATGAAACTGTACCTGCAATTTCTCTTCTTCTTGATTGCCAAAAAGGGTTTTCGCTTTCTCAGGGTCTCTCAGTATTAGTCGTGCCTTAATATTTCGGCTGAGCAATGATGCCACAACTAATTGACCTGCATAATTAGAAAATATAAAGTTAGAAAACTAAGAATCATGGTGCAAGAAAACAAAAGAAAAAAGTACACAATGATCAGTCACAGACTACAGAGCAAAGGGAATGATGATATTGTTTTAACTGTTAAATTGTGCATAAGTTTGCGCTACACCAGGTAAGATTGATTTTAGTATGGATAACTAGCACACCTTTCAACATTATAGTATTGAAAGGAAAACATTAGATATTGTCACGTACAGAACTATTTGTGAAGAATTGATAATGCATTGAAGTTAGGTTGAACACCAATTGGTACAATATAGAAATGTTTGTATGGTATCTTTGTGTGAGAGTTCCTCTCCAATGTGTCCAAAGTTCTACATAACTTAAGTGAAATTACCTGTGCACCCTTTGTGTTACACTTAAAATTACCAACCAGAAAGTAAGCAAACAAGTAAGTGGGTATATCACTCATTATCAACCAGACAAGTACATATACTTCCCTTGAATTGGAATGCTTTGAATTTGTCCAAGGGATTCATTAACATTATGATTTCATTAATGAAAAAGAATGATCAATTAATTTACATACAAAATATAAGTAAACTACTCTTTATGAGTAAGATGCTGGATGGCATAGATAGGGTTCGATATAGAAAGTTAAGAAATCAACAAAATGCCATATGATAGATGCATATAAAGTGATTGCAATATAGTAATACATGATCTACATTTTCTAATCAATGTGTGGTTCATACGTAGTTGTATGTAGGAAAACTCCATCCTATACAAAATCATGACTAGGCAGCATTTTTTTTTTTTAATATCGAACCAATCTAACTGACTCCTGAAATTATGAATCCAAACTAGGTGTACATTAAAAGAAGAGATATCCCCAACCCAAGCAAAACCAGTAGCATCACTTTTGCTATGTGATTCCAATACACTTGAGGTTATGTTTGGAATTGATATTTGGTGGTTGCTTCTCACATGAAAAGCGGGTAGTGATTAGAAAAGAAATTATTATAGCTTTTCAACATCCGTCTCTGCTATCATGGGTATTTTTAGAAGCACCTTGGGAGTTTCTTTCGAAAGCTACTTCTGTTTTCTCTAGCATTATTTACAAGACTGCTTTTAAATATTCTACTTACATTTCCAACACATGTATAATTATATTTTTTATACAATAAAAAAAAAAACATTTCACCAAATACAACATTATTTACCAAAGCAAATTCTTAAATTTATTTACCAAACATTAAAACCATACTCGCGTTAGAATCGGATTTTGAAAATGCAACATGAGAAGCATATTTTGAAAAGCATCAAACACTACCCAAGCTAATCCTTACATACACAAATGCTAAACAAGAATAGATAGAGTATGAACATGGGCATAATTCTAGGCAGGGGTCAGGTCCTTCCAACCCACATAAAGGGGTTCATATATATATTTTTTATTTTTTCTTTGTGGCGTATATTAGAAATTATTTTAATACTTTTTAAAATTTTGATGTGTAATTTGTATGAAATTTTCCTAGATGGGCTCCTCCTCCGCCCTTGGGTATGAATCAGAGATTGTATATATAATGTACCAACGCCACCGGAGCCACCGGCGACAAGAACGAGCTTAGTAGAAGCATTCTCAGTGTCAGTGGCTGGGGCTGATTCTGAATTTGGGGACTCGACGATGATTTGCTCTTTCACCGCCCTCGAAATGGATTGCAACGGACGAGATTGAGAACCGCTGCAGCAGATGTTCAGCGACACACGATTAACGATGAGGATTCTTCGGAAGTTTTTAGTGGGAACGGAGAGTTCGGTTATTGGCGCGAAGTGGAGGTTCGCTGCCATGAGCGAGACGCAGAGAGAGAAAGAGAGAGAGAGAGAGAGAGAGAATGGAATTTAGTGGTCGTTATGGTTCAGCGATATAAGATTACTGGAATGCCCTCGAAGTTTACCGATGTGTTGTACTGTGCTGAGACCACACTTTGTGTGACAGAAACAAAATTCTTATGAAAAAAATGTAATGGAAAAATATAATTATCTTCCTAAAAAACTTTACATGCAAGGGTGGTATTTTTGTTTTCTTTTATATTTTTACACGAGAAATCATTGTATCAAATGGCGTAAAAACCGTCTACATAGAAAATGTTTTACATTGTAAGATGCAAATGAATGCAAAATTTCGTTACAACATATTTCAAAACTGAGACTGTCAAGGAATGTTTTGGAAAACGTCTCAGGACTTGTTTCTAAACCGGTTTTAGAAAACTCAACCAGGAAGCTAGTAGCCAATTATTTGAATTGGTTCCAAAATGAATTTTCCTACTTGCAAGATCTGTTTGCAAAAGTAGCTTTAAAGCTGATTTAGAATATAAGCTCGATATAGTTCTAGAATCTGTTTTATAAGCTGAACTGATTTGAAAAAGAGATTTATGTTTCTGAAACCGTGTTAAATAAATTCTCTTTCACAATAGTTTTTATGGACAGCTTTGGTGACAGGTTCGTTTTCAACATTATTTGGGAACCTGTTTTTGTCTCTTGAAAAATGCTTCCAAAAAATTTTGGGAAGAGCAGTTCGTTTTCTAAATTGGTTTCAGAACTACTTTCAAAAATAGCAATATTTTGAAAGATGTTTCCAAATTGTCTCCGTTTCCAAAAAGTTATACATGGGGGTTTCTGTTGTCCAAATAATTTCCAAAACAATTTTCAAAATCTGTTCTAGAAAAATGTTGTCCAAACTGGGTTGGAAACAAAGTTTGCTTTCTGAACTGATTCTGGATCTGTTTTCGGTAAACAGTTTAAAACACTTTCTTTCGTTTCTAAAGATGTTTTTATGCAGTTCTTTTCAGGAGAACTACAAATTCGTATCACATAGACATGAAAATTCAAGACTAAACATCACATAAACAACGTATTAAGCCGTGTACTTAGTTGGGCTATTTAAATTTGTAGCCATCTCCTCAATCTAGCCATGTAAACCTCTATTATAACATAGATTTTATCTTTTACATAGACGTCAAGCCTTCCGCATACCAAACGGCCATCATAACCACCCACAAGCTACAAATAATTCTACATCTAAACAAAGTTTTGGCTCAAATGTTCGTTTATAACAAGACATGCTATCGTCTTGCTAATGTTCATAAAAAATGTGGAATTTTAAAATTTGTCATCACGGGCTGACCAGGAGCCTTCTATTCGAATAAACATTGTCACGTACACCAAGTCAAGCACAAGCAAAAGCCATCAGAGAAAGGTGAGAGAGACCAACCATGGACTATAAATGGAGTATCATACACTTACAAACGTAAACCAGAGCCTAAAGGCACTTAGATGTGTACATCTAAATGTACATAAGAGTAATCGACCTAAGTACATAACGATCAAACTACCAAATGATTACTAAACCAAATTACAAAATTTTCTTCATACATGGTAAGCTTCAAAGCAATTATATACATGTCGAACGACTTGCTTGCTCCAATGTCAGAAATAAGTCTACAGCTCAGAAGACTAGAAACCTTCATCAATAGAGTTGAGACTTGAGCAGCAGCAATTGGCAGTAAAGGTTCAGTCGTCATAGCTTGTTTCTCGGTTGAGGTTCCATTTTTCAACCAAATATGGCAACAATATTCCACAAAACACTAATAACAAGACGAGGTATTGCCCCGGATGCGTCATCGAAAAAGATCTGGAAAAGACCACATAATAAACCTTGCAAAGATATCCGACTCCAAGAATTCTATATGAGCAGCTCGCCCGATGAAGGTATTAAGGTTTCTACCTTGAGTCGAGGTGTCAAAGTTGACATCGCATCGCATGAATAGTCTGTGTTCTGATGATGGTGCACGTATTTGGTCTAGGCAATGATTCAACATCTCCAGAAAGACTTTGCCTTTCTTCGACATGTCTCCTGCAGCTGCCTGGCAAGTTTCGATTCTAGCAGAATGGTAGGGAACATAACCATCCTGGGAGGTTCACAATTAGTTAGGCCCATTTACTAAAGTCTTTGTTTTCATGTTTACGTATTTTTTTGTTGTGGTTTCTATTTGCATTTTTTGTTGTGGTTTATTTCATGCTAAATAATACAGAACAAATGTTGTTCACGTATACAAAAGATTTCAAGCCACCAACAAATCTTCTCCCCTCTCACTCCATCTCTCAGTGTTCTGAAATTCCATGCAGGAGCTGCCCTTTGCTTCAATCACTCCCCCAATTTCCAATTTTATGCGCATATACATTCACGTAGTCATATAAAAGTAAGCTTTTTTTCCCACAGGCATCTGATCCGAAGTTAACCCCCAAGTCGTTTAATAGATGGATGAAAAAGAAAATACGGTGATGGAGAGGGTCGCAGTCTTGGGATGAGGCCAGGAGGAGAGAGAGGATGCGGCGAGACATAAAAACCCTACGTCAAAATTTGGTTAAGGAAGGATACAGAAATGGATAGCGGATTGGGGGGGAGATGTGTAAGAAAGAAAAGAAGCAGAGAGCGAGATATTAGAGCAGCAGACATTTGCAACTGGAAAAAAAAAAGAGCCCCGAAACAAGTTTTCTAGTTTGCTGTTTGCAAATTTAAGTACTCATTTTTTGCCACCTCAAAAAAAACCTAAACATATTTAGGAAACATGTTTTTATTTTCAGTTTCTCAAATTTCAGATAACTGTAAACATAAACGTGAGCAAAAAGGGCCTTTAAGAGTTTCTTAAGCTGTGTACTAGTTAGGTAAGGAATTTTCCTCAAAAACCTCACTTTAGGAACACGAAGAGGGTTGGTTTATACTTTCTATTGAAAGGTTATTTTCGGTCAGAAGTTAGGAGAGGATAAATTGAATTCAATGTAGAATTATGAGACAGCTAAAACCAAATCATAGGGATTGTTGTTCCTTGAAAGATAGTAATGCATAATAGCACCTTGATACAATCCCGGGAAAATAAGAGGGATACCTGGGGAGAGGATACAAGGATAATATTCTTGAAATTGTCCAGTGTGTTCTGCTGAAAGAGGGAAAGAAACCACATCAGGTTGTAGATTTAAAACACTCTCACATAAGATACACAGATAAATAAAACGAATGGAAGTGCATTATACAGTTGCCAGCAGAGAACAAAATCCTGAAGTGTACAGGCAGGAAAATTATCTAGACAGGAAAATTATCTAGAAGACCATGGAACTCTATAACAAGATATATTGATGTATCAAAGAAGTTTCATCTCTTTTTTTAGCGCACTACATAAATAAAGGGTGTATTATATTTCAAACGATGGGCCATGTATGATGAACTCAGCACTTACCATGCATAGTTTGTAAAAGAAAGTATTTTGTAGGTCTGGGTCATCACTGTAAGTAAGCTGATGAATGCATTCCGTTCCCTTGAACTTCTTCAGGACCCACAGGCCCGAATTGAACAGGGAATTTGAGCTGTACAGGTAACCTAAATGGGGACCAGATACTGAAAGATATGTATAGAGGAATCTTAGATACGGCTCCATGATATCCTCTGCAAGAACAGAACACAAACTTAATCACTTCTTTTCAATGATTGAACAACATAAATCAAAAGATATAATTACAAACCTGTTAATGCTGTTCTAATGATGACGTTTCCAATAGAATGACCAACAAAGCTGAGCTTGATATTTCTTAAATTTCCAGATCTTGAAACTTTGTCCATTTTCTTCTTAATGAAAGAAGTAACTTCTTGGGCTAGTCTTAGTCCCATTTCTCTAAAATCCCCAGAAGTTTTCTCTTCATTTACCTCGGACATGAGAAACTCTACCTTGGGATCAATCAACAACCATTGATTTCGAACAAGGCGTAAATCCAGATGGTGTCCCTATAGCGAAATTCATAGATCTCAATCAAGAAAATGAAGTGTAATGCACTTCAGCTTCTTTATTCTATTCGCATCAAATTCCTCAAAACATAGTTCATTGTCCTTTTGGCAGTACACAGAAACAAAACAGAGATTATCCAGCCCTTATTTATTGTCTTATTTGCATCAAAAGTTCCTTAAGACACAGTCAAATCACCAGTGTTCTTTTTCACATGTACAAAGCATCAAAACAGACTTTATCCAGCACTTACAATATTAAACTGGATTTCGTAACACCGAGTCTAATTATTCTCAACAAGTCACTTTGTCCCTGATATCCAAATGCAGTGCGCCATAACCCAATAAAGTTGACCACAATAGTAGTACCAGTCTTATAGCACTATATTGATCAAGACAAAGATCCATACTAGTCAGAAATGGGAAGGCTCATGGAAAAATAAACCCACCACTGATTTTCAAACACCAGAAATAGCGATTTTAACCATTAACTATGCAATAGAAACTCAGCAATAAAAGGTATATATCAAGAATAATATGACCCAACGTAAATACCAAAGCATCAATGCAACTCATAATGCACCAACAACACAATGATTAAAACCACAGGATTTCATATTTTAAGGATCATAAAACCACACGTGACATAAATTGCAAGATCATTTTAAGGAAACATCAACTGGTTCCGCCTATATAGACCTTCAACATCCCGTTGGCTCCCAACTTTCGCAGATAAATGATTTTCACACTTCATAGACAAACCAACCATATAAACAACTGATGAGAGTTGACAACTTTATTAATTTGTCCATACCAAGAGAGAAAAAAAATGGCACAAGGCCTACTTAGTACATGATGTGAGAAACAAAACATACCTGAAAACCATGCACAAACACAACAATCTTCAAAACCCGTCCAGATTGTTGAGGGCTAGCAACAGGTTGTATCTTTTTGCTCGTAGAACCAACATCTGCAAGCAAGTTACCTGCATCTTTCTGGTTAATGTTGGTGAAATATGAATTTCCACTGGTAGATCGCAATGGTGCATTCACAACCCGTTCTACAATAATGATAGGAATGCATGAAGGATCGCCAAATATATGCATGTCTTGTACAGAACGGTTGTTGATCTGCAGCAAAGTAATTTTTGCTCAGCTTCAACATGAAAACCATGATAACCTAGTGTCATATTTACTGAAGGTAGAGGCTCACCCTCATTTGTTCAATACTACGCCGATGAAGCTCCGCTCTAACTGCCGCAGTCTGTGCAGGCTACAGATTGATCAAGCAAACAATACAGATCATTCAAGATGTAAAAATCAATTTGTTCTTAAGATAATGAAATTTTCTCTGGAAAATAAACAGCAAAAACTCAAACTTAAAGCTTGTGAAGAAAATTGAACTTTTAGCAAGAAATGAGTGAGATTGGAAAAATGAATATCAACTCCTACATGCTTTTGTAAGCAGAAAATAGAACTCCTAGAAAATTTTCAGAAATCTTCAAAATATGCCACTTATCAAGAGGCAAATAAAAACAGTAAACAAAAATAAGTTTTGAAACTGTAATTCAGACTTTTCATAATAGCCAGATTCTAAAGATTATTGTCTTGAAATTTGGAGGTTGAATAACAGTGTATTCCAAATAGAGAACCAAAATCAAATCCCAAGTTTGTAGTTTTGGTCCCCAGGAAGGGGAAATGAGACAAGTTCTTCAATGCGTAGCAAATCAGAAATTTTGTTATTTAGTTCACAGATTAAAACATGTACAAAACATCTGCATTAATTACATCATCAGGTAACTTCCGCAGGGCTGATGCTTTTCCGAGGCGGCCATGATACGAGTCAGCTATGCTGCTACTTATATACTGGTGAGGCATATCAACCTTTGAGTATACCATCCAAATTGACCACTCGGCTCTTCTATCATTTGCCCAAGCATCTCGAAGAAACTCCAATATCTTTATTTTTTTTGCCCTGAATAAAGCAACCCACCACTTACATAATCTGCCAAAAAGCTATAAAACTAGATAGACAAAAAAAATGTCCAAAGACTTGTCTTTATCTTTTCCCATTCTTTTGATAATTGTGAGCACTAAGGTGAACCAGGATTGAAAACAACGAAGAAAAAGGGAAGAAGATGGTGAAAGATGCAAGCGTTGTAGATGCACTAGGCAAATTTGAAATTCAAACCAATGAATAAATGAATATAAACTATTCAACAAGGCCCTAACAAGCAAAATATTAGAACTGCACAAAACTCATAAAGATGAGTTGGTTACTTGAGAACTTTCAGCTGTCTTTTAATTTTTAACTCTTCAAGTTTATTAAATGCCAATAACTTTAACCTCCACCGATACGCCACACAATTGCAAGTGTGCACGACTTTGAGAACTATATGTCTAAGACAGTAACAGGAAAGACTTCAAATGTGCAGTGACAAATTTTGTACAGGATTTTGACAAACCTATGGAAATTCAGAAATGTGTTCCAGAGAAACAATGATTGATTCCCAAGTAATTGGAAGAAATTAAAGAGTTCCTCATGGGATAAAGAGTGGAAGAACTGATCATTCCGACTGTCAGTAACACCATTTTGGTTTTTCTGTTCAAGGACAAACGACAATAAGGATGAGCCAAATCTATATAAAATCAAACATTACAAACAGAATTGCGCAATCAACAGATTATAGAGAACACTGCAGAACCCACTTCTGACTTATTAGAAGCCTCTGTCGAAAATTCAGCAAGAATAGTCTCCACAACCCCTTCCACAGAAGGACCAAGAAACCTTGTATCATTCAGTTTGGAAGTAAAATCAGCCAAATCAATGGTATCATTTATTCCATTGCTAAGTTTCTGTAGCTCTTCCATAAGTATGTTTCGGGCAGATAATAGAGCTTTAACAAGCATGGCCTGTGTTTGAAAAATATAGGGGAAAAAAAAGGAGGTAATTCAATAACTATCAGCAGTGAACTTTTTCAACAACGTAATTGCAAAGAGCATTTAATGAACCAATTTGCAAAAAAATAATCGCACTCATTTGACTGCTTAAAAGTAAATAAAGCCAGCGCCAATGAGTATCTTCCTAATATAAGCACTGTCTTATATTCCTAGTTCAAATGAAATTACAAGATCCTAAAACAGACTTAAGGAAGCTATATTTAGAAAGGGAGCCAAAGGATGAAAACTGGTGTCCAGTTAGGAAAAAAAAAATCATCTAATGGTATCAACATAAGGCACATACTTGCTTCGGCCAGTCCCGATTGCCATCAAAATTCACAAGTTTTGCAGCTGCACGGTCACTGAAAAAAATCTCACTCATCAATAATACAACTACTAGAAATAAAGTAAATTTAAGGCAAACATATTCAATTCAATTTCAAACTGAAACTGCAACAAACCTGGGTACCTTCGATGTGCCACTGTGAATACCACCTTTTAATAGGCTTATGTGTATAGTGACGTCAACAAGTACAGCATGGAAAACATCAAAGTGGACAGGGCAGTACGTATGCAATCCTAGAAGAGCTTTAGGAGGGATTCTAAATTCATGAATTGCAGCAGAGCATGATTCTGGAAAACCCTGGAAAGCAGACCTGCATATTATGGATTGAGAAAGAGTTATCATTGAAAAAAAGGATGTCGGACTTCTTCTCATGTATCAAAAAGCATTAACAGAAAGAGAAAAGATACATCTTCCGTTTACTTAGAAGAAATCAGAAAAAATACCAACTGACCCATTCTCCAATACAGGAGCATACATAAGCTCAAACTTCAAAACAGCTGCCGAAGCGAGCAAACCCTGACAACCAAATGCGGATTCAGTAACGACATATAAGAAACATGTGGATACATATATAAAAGGAAAAAAATATATAGTAACTAACAAGGTAAACAGATGGGAACTTGAAGTTCCTGGCAAAAAAAACCAAGTAGCCATGCTCTTATACACTTGGAAATCTTCCCTTTTTCTTGAATACATAAGCCAAACTTCACTATCTCATTTTCCAAATACACACTTGTTGTTTGTTATATCTCATAAATCAGGACAAGTAAACATGCAAAACAGCCACTACCTCATGTTTTCCAATAGACAGGATAAATGAGACCATGACAGATAGAAGGACGTCCTGTCTCGCATATTTGATCCGAAAAGGCTGGGTGAAGAAACTATGGTCTGTGTCATTGATACTCCACACTCCAAACGCATCATCAGGACCCAAATCAGGAGCTGCAACGAAAATTTACATTCACTATTAGTTTCTGATTAAAAAAAAACTAACACGGAAAACAAAGCCCCTGGAGGAGTAAGCTTAATTGATTTTAAGAACTACATATGAACTAAGGAAAAACATCCGCAAATAACAAATGAATGCAACATCAGCTGACCAAATAAAAAAAGGAAAGGAAGAAGTCGAAAAAATCAACAGAATGAGGAAATGTGCAAATTTACCTACAAACAATCAACTAATGAACAATTTTCTTCCACTTTACGCACTCTTTTGAACTTTTGACACAAAGCTAAAAACATACTAAAGGATTATTCAGCCTTATAATCATGTACTGTTCTCCTACTGCTTGCCCTTGTATACTACGGCACACATGCATGTACTTGATAAATTTGATTAAGGAAATAACACATACCTTCATATTGAACCACTCGAGCTGGAGTTCCCACCAGAATGTCGTCCTCTGATCTTAATGTAATCTTAATTTGATACCAACTGTAAAAGAAAAATCAAAATTAAGAAAGGAAACGCAACTTATTCCTCTTCTCTCGTCCATAGAAGACTTCCTAAGCTCCAACTTTTAAAGCTGTAGGATTACCTTTTAAACCTATAACAGTACTAATGACAGCAGTGGTGTGAGGGGTAATCAATCTCTTCTTTGCACAATGATAACAACCATGAAGTAAAAAGAACTTCAACTGAACTAACGAAGTTGTCCTAAGATGCTAAGACTTTTTATCAAAATGGACCTGGTTTTTGTCAGTTAGCTAAAAAACCGGAGGTGAAGTCAGTCTGTTTGACTCTAGGGTAGTCATTTACACAAATCTAATGGGCCCATGTGCAACCCTTCTTCTAGGGCAGTTCTCAAGTCATCCTAAAAAGCACATACTCGGATGCAGGGGTGGATTCGGATGCGGGGGTGGATTCGATTAGGAAGTTTCTAAAAATGTCACATGCGGATACAGTGGAGATTTAGCCTTTTTTTAAAAAAAAATTCAGAATAATTTCATGAGTTATATATCAGTAGAAATCAATAAGAATATGTATTAATAAGAACTACCGGTAGACAAAAGGATATATAGCTTTTTTTCAATACTTAACAAAATAGCAACAAAGCAACTTCATCGCTTCACAAATTCATAATCAAGTAACCAAAACTAATAAGAGTTGGGGACTTTTTACGTAGTGTTGAGTTTAATATTATATGTATATCCTATTCTTCTAAGTTTTACAAATTGACCCCCAAAGTGCTAAAAAAAAAAGCAAATTGACCCTTGCCATGTCTCTGCCATCTCCTCGGCGAGTCCAAAAATAAAATGAATATTTTGGATTATGGAGGCGTGTCCCGCATGTGCCCCGCCATGTCCCCAAAGAATCCGTGTCCCGGAGAGTCCGACTCGGATATGGAACCTGATTTTGAAAATCCGTGCTTCCTTGCACAAGTGGTTATGGTTTCCCCATTTCGTCTCTAGTCTCAATCAAAACTAGGACCTAAGTCACATAATATTTAGTCAAATTCATATCATCTGCTCAGATTTTGACAAAGTAATTGGGGGCGTATATACTACACATGTCTTGTCTCTCCATATAAACACAAATCTCTCTCTATATAGAGATACAATGTTACGATGCAGACAGTTACTCGTAATGTGCTTACTCAGATAATTTGCACATAGCACAAGAGGTCAGTCTCCATTTGTTCAACTGATGCATACGTGCCATCCATCTTGAGCGCGTATAGTGCATTCACTCAAGATGAAAGGCTCAGATTCATCGATTCCATTTACCATTTCCCTTTCACAAAAACCAAATGTACAAAGCAAATTTATACATATGTGGAACTAAAACGGTATGTCTGTGACCTGCCAAGCTATGGACAGCAAACACAGTTTTAAAAATTTACGAAATGTTGGTATATGTGTTCGTTCAACTTTGATCCCAGCCCTAACGTATTAGGGTCTAAATATTATCAACCAAGTAACTAATTCAATTCACCAACAATGTCAAAGCTCCCAAACTGAAACTATTTCACTAATTGAGTCCAATTTCATATCTAGAAAATGATTCACGTATTGAACAATCATGTACAGAAAGTGTACCGACTATTATGTGGCAAGATTGTGTGTGTTGATACTATTTTTAAGGAAAAGACAAATAACAAGATGTTGCCACACAAGAGGTTGTACACTTTATGCAAATGATTATCATTAGTTCATTCTTCATATTTACCCTCAACCGAATCCCCCTTACAAAGCAAGCAAGCACCAATAGAAAATCTACATAAATGTGGGGATTTAAATGAGTTCTACCCATGGTTATTACCATTCTAAAGTTAACATGGCATCAAAGTCCAAAACCGATCATGATATTATTACTTTTTGTTACCTTACTTTTCCTATATGCACTTGTTGGCCTAATCAACCCACAAGTGAGGAGTGTTAAACTTCCCATATAACACTATCTCCATGCTATATATAATGTGTTCCACTCCTCAGTCCTTACTACAAGTGTGGGCCATTATTTAACCATAGTGCGAATGTTTACATACTATCCCTCAAGCCCAATCTGTGTATAAGCAGTAGCTGCAAAACATAGAGTGGTAGTGAAATGACGAGATTACCCTTGCTGGAACAGGTCAAGATTGTGGAAGCGGTGAATGTAGATGGCAATCTCATGCTCGGCTTCGAACATCGGCTTCTTAGCTGGTAACAGGGGCACATTGGTCAATCTCTTCGGCGGGGTGCTAGTAGGATGAGGAGAAGAGTGGATTTTAGGGTTGTTCAAGCCGATGATCCACCTCAGCCGCTTCAATAACATCTCCTGATTGTTCGCATCTCTAGTTGCAGAAACCCTAGCTAGATCGAAGGAGGAGGCGATCGTGGCAGAGAGAGACAGAAAGAGAGAGAGAGAGAGAGAGAGAGAGAGACTCTGGTTTCGATCAGCATGATTGGTCAAGGCGTGTGAAATATATATATAATTTTATTATTATTATTACAAAACTAATTATACCAAAATCTTTATATATATCATTGCTCTTTTTATTTTATTTTACCTGTTTGGTTGGTTTGCATTGTTGGAAATTATATATAGTTGTTTCTCAGGGTGCCATTTGTTAACTTTAATTAGATTTTTCATGTTTATTTGTGTAAACCAATCTTGGCAACTTGTCATTAACATTTGTTTCCTTAATTTGTTATGACTATTTGTCTTACAAATATCATAAATTAGTTTCTAATTCGTGAATCGCGCGGGTTATTTTGTAATTATTTGATTTTTTTTCTTTACTCGAGCCAGTATACTATGTCATATAATTATAACTTCATTGAAAGAAATTAACTATTAATTATACTAATTTTTCGTAATGAATTAGTACTTGTAATTTTTTGTTGAGATGTTTTAACGAATATATATTTTATTCCATATATACTTTGGGTTGAACTCATAGGGAACTAAAGCGGAGAAACTAAACTAATATTTGATTATTTGATTTTGAGAGTCTGCATACAAAAATTCCAAGTACATATGTTTTGTTGAATCAAACTATTAAAAATACTTTTAAGTCTTTTGATTTGATGATAAAATTCTAAGATAATAATATTAATCAT
>MKEJ01024514.1:0-11981 GCA_001753735.1 Embelia ribes | reverse complement strand
CTAAATGTAAAACTTTCATTGGGGGTGGAAATGGATATGGCGGTACCTGACAAGTTTTTATTTTCAATTTACGTTTAATATTTGGCTTATTTTTTTTGTTAAATGTTCTTTGCTGCCATTGTTTATTCAGGCGTCATCATGAAAATGACCAATATAAATTTGTCTAAACTAGGAAACAGAGATTTCCATTGTCAAAGGTAATGGAATCTCATTCCAATCAATGAATCGAAGAGAGATTGTTGTCAGAATACGTATACATGAATCTATACATATGTGTATATACGTATATATATTTTTATGTCTATAAAAGTTATTCCATGTAACTAGTTTTGCGATATTTATCTATACACAATTATTTGATATGTGTCCCAATAAAATTATGATTTAAAGTAATAAAATTTATTATAATAAAAATTATCAAAATTATGTGTCTCATAAAATTAAGATTTAAAACAATAAAAATTATTAAAATTATACATATATATATCAGCTTAACATAATATAAATTATTAAAATTATAAACATTGGTATATACTTATCATAACAAAAACTATTAAAATTAAATTTTGTAGTGTAAAATAATTTATAATAATAAAAATTATTAAAATTATATTTAAAAATCAAAATACTATTAGTTAATAAATCTTTTAATAAATTAATTTTTATCAATATAATATTTAGAATGGGCTATAATGAGCTTTTTTAATACAATTTGAAAATTTGAAAGCTACTCTTCACATTTATGATGAGATAAATGAGCCTGTATCACATATTGTAGAACTTGCAAGAGTTAAAGGGTAGGTAGCGCAAGAAAAAATATTTAATTGCAAGACTTTCTCAACAACTAAAAACTTTAGTTTTTACTTTATATATTTTCATACAGAAAACTTAATATTAATCAATTACTATATTTGATATTAGATCTTGTATTTCATGTACTATAATGCACTTTGGTGGCAACCTATAGTTTCGAGTTTGAGGTCGAAGGTAAAAGAAAACTTGACTGCACGACCTACCCGTCAAGCAGGAAGAACTAGGGAACCCAAGGTGGAGAATGTAACTCTTGGACTGAATGTGAAAGATTGGGAGATCATGTACAGAGTTTTTCTCACAATTTTTGCATCTTTAATGACCCATTCATTGTATCCAAGGTTTTAAATAACGGTGACAGCCGTTATAACAGTAACGGTGGTAGTATAACGGTTTCGGGTGTAACGGCCGTAGCGTAATAATTCCAGAAAGCAGAGCTGTAAATTTTTTTTAACTTCCATCGACTCATCTAAATTTCAATATCACGCATTATTTATATAATATAATTACATTTTTAATAGTTTCGTATTCTTTTTATAACTTTCATATTAAAATTCTTATTTTTTATTGCTTTAATGTTTTTTTTATTTTAATATTTTTCATGTGTTGGAGTTATTTTAAAGATATAAGATTATATTTCATATAATACAAACTTATTTAAAATGGATAATAATCATTTACATTAAATAATAATAATTTCAAACACACATTTTAGACCATTTTATTTTACATCAAAAAAGAATGGCGTGCAGAATCATAATTTGCTTCTTGATTTTCACTATTAGTGTCTTGCCATGCAATAGGAAATATATATTGGTACCTTGCCACGCAATAGGAAATATATATAATAAATATACTCCTTCAGTTTCAACTTGTTGCCTTGATGAAAAATAACTTGGTTGAGAAAATGAAAGTTGAGATTGCACAAAATCATCATAACTAACAGTCCGCATAAAATCTAATAATGGATAATTATTTTGTAAACTATCACCATAAGCAAAATAAATGGTAGACGTGGGATATATGCTCAGTGGAATAGAATAACATTGACTATCGCTGCTGAAAGACGATCAACTCCCACTGAAGCTATATTCTCCAAAGTTATATTTCTTGACTTGAAAATCTCTTTGATGACTCATCACAAGATATCAAAATTTGCTACTTATTTTCCTCTCTTGTGCAAATATCATTAAGCTTGGAAGTTTTTCTTGGGACTCACAGTATGAGATATTTGATGACAATATCATCACCTATATTTTATAATCTTAAATTTTCACGGAATTCATTACTATCCTTCATACTTGTTTGGTTACTCACTTCTTTTTGGCCTCTTATGAATTATTGATGAATCATTTTCGTATTATTATGACAAATTTTTTGTGTCTAATTTTCAAAATATTATTATTTATGTTTTAAATTTAATTAATTTGTCTAACGACCGTAACGGTCGTAAATGCCGATATGGTACTATAACGTCCGATATAGTGGATGTAACGGCCATTACAGCTGCGAATTTCATTCTCTCCTTCGTAACGACCCGTAGTGATTTCGACAACTCTTGAAATCATTACATAACAGCGTTATGTAATGGTAACAACCGATATTTAAAATCATGATTGCATGTACAAAAATGTGTAATCTATCATAGCAATGTATGCATAAGCAGGTCCCATGACCTTTCAATTGTTACAAAAATTTCTTTTTTGTCTTCTTCTTTGCTTACTAAGTCCAAAAACTCTTTCCCAATTTCCAAATATGTGATCTTATTAAAATTAAATTTCATTTTTCTCCCCAAATTAATCAATTTATTTAGTAAACTGTTGTATAGAATGTAGAGTTTTAGATATAGAACTATTCCCCTTGTCTTCTACATTCCCAAATCTTTTAAACGTGATAAATTCCTGTTTTGAAGAAATTTTTTGCAAGGGATTAGACCTACCATGCCATATCAAAACAAAGTCCATATTCCTTTTCCATAAAAAAGGTAATTTGTTTTTTGCCCTCGTATAGATCAAGATTATTTATTTCATTTTCACGTATAGATGCCTTAAGTTCACTAATATTCATAGTACACCTATTTTTCCCTTTAATATTATATTTTTCTGTGAGATGAAACAAGCAAAGAAATGGATAAAAAATGTCAATTACTTATTACTCTATTAGTGTTTTCTAGAATGAATATGAAAGCAATAGCAAAAAGGTTCATTTTGTTTTAGTGTTTGATAATTTCATAAGCAAGAAATGGATAAAAAATGTCTATTCTTTAACTTGTGAAGTCCCTGAAAGGAACAACTAATTAAGGATGTTAATTTGTATGAAGAAAATAATAATAATGTATTGGATTTCCTCAATGAGAACATAACATAATGTGGTTTATATACAAGTGACCCAAAGACTACCGAGTAATATATAATTACTTCAAGGCCAAATATAATACAAAACGTAACACTCCCTCTCAAGTTGGAGCATAGAGATCCGTAATACCTAACTTGTACGAGAAAGACTGATGTAAATCCGACTGAGAGGCTTCATCAGGATGTCAACTAATTGTGAATGTGTTTGAGTGTACATCAAAATGATAAGATCGCGAATCAAGTGACAATCAATCTCAATATATTTGGTCCTCTCATGGAAAATCAGATTCTAAGCAATATGCAGTATAAATTGATTATCACAGAAAAGACGTATCGATCGAGAAGAAGAAACACCCAAATCATGAAGAACAACAACCAACCAAATAATCTCACACGTAATAGTAGTTATCGCACAATGTTCGGCCTTAGTGGAAGAACAAGAGACAACGTCCTACTTCTTGGACATCTAAGAAACAAGGTTGGAGCCGAAAGCAATGCATGGTGGGACAATTGATATAATCAGAATCAGTACAAGCGGTAATCCGTAGATCATAGTGTTCAAAAGAAGAATAAACCATGCCTAGGTGTACCCTTAATAATACGATAAAAAACCTATAAGTGAACATCAAGAGGTGCCTTCATAAACTAACTAAGGGTGTTCACAACAAAGGTAATATCCAGACGAGTAATGGTAAGATATATAAGATGCCCAATCAATCAATGATAAACCCCTGGGACCTGCAAAAGATTACCATTATTGGGACATAACCACAGAGTCTGCTTCATAGGAAAAGCTGTTGGCCGAGCCCCCAAACAGTCAGAATCAATCAAAATGTCAAAGGAATACTTCTATTGTTAAAGGAAGATGCCATAGGAGAACGCGCAACCTCTAGCCTAAGAAATACTTGAGGTTCCCCAAATCCTTAATCCAAAATCGAACAGCTAAAAACTGATTCACAATAGATATACTCTTAATATCATTCCCAGCAACCAAAATATCATCCATATAAATAAGATTGGTTATAAACAAGTTTCCAACAACCCGAGTACATAACTTGTGATCAAAGGATGACTGGCGATAGCCTGTTAAGAGGGTAACAAAAGAAAGCTTTAAGTACTAGTTATGAAAAGCCTGTTTGAGGTCGTATAGAGACTTTTGTAACTTACATACCTGAGTCTCGCTCTGAACCGAATAACTAGGATGTAGTGACATGTAGATCTTCTCATCAAGATCCCCATATAAGAATGCATTATGAACATCAAGCTGATGAAGTTTCCAATAATGTGCAACAACAACTGATAAAAGATAATAGACAATAACCAATTTCGCAATAGGAGTGAATCTATCAGAAACGCCAAGGACCCTTAGTCCTTATAGTGCTCAACTAATCCATCGACATGCATTTTGGTCTTGTAAACCCACTTATAACTAATTGATCTCTTCCCAGGAGGTAAGGGAACTAAAATCTAAGTATGATTGTTTTCAAGATTTCAAAGTTCAGACTCCATAGCTTAATGTCAATGTGAGTGTCATACAGCCTCAGAAGAGGTAGTAGGTTTAGCAATATGATTAATATTAGTAAGAAAAATAAGGTAACGAGAAGATGATTCATAATATAGTGTACTAGTAGGTGCAGAATAAGCAACGTTGAGCGCACCCGAGTCTAGGGGTAAAGTAGGGTAATTGAAGTCAATGAGGTGGGTAGGGCATTTGATAGTATGCCTAAGACATGGGATAGTAGAGATAGTAGGATCAGGAAAGGAACGTAGGGAAGGCTCAAGTACAGGCTCAAGGTTAGTTATAAGTGCAAAAGGTGCTGGCAGGGCAGGGATAGTGGTAGGGCTGAAAGGTGTGGTCGATGGAGGAGAGGAAGGAGTAACAGATGGTCCAGGAAGAGGATCAATAGGAGGAGGGAGAAAAGGTGTAGGTGTAGTCGAAGTTAGGGGATCATTAATAAAGGAAGTAGGTAAAGTAGTAAAGGGTGGTCGAGAGGGGTAGGGCGGTGTAGTAGATGCATGTGTATTATAGGGGAAAACAGTTTCATGAAATGTGACATTGCGTGAAATTAAAATTTTTTTATATTCTAAATCATACACACGATAAGCCTTATGAGTAGTTATGCAACCCGAATAGACGCATGTAACGGCATAGGGTTGAAATTTATTGCAACCAACCTTTAGTGTGTTAGGCATAGCTGATGCATCCAAATACTCACAAGTAGTCATAGGTAGGCTTAACATTAAAGAAACGATGGAAATGTGTATCTCCAAATAAACAGTAGATGGGGTGTTGTTTATTAAATAGATAGTAGTAAGAATACATTCACCTTATAACAAAATGGGGAGGTGGGCATGAAAACATAAGGAACATGCCACGTTGAGAATGTATTGATGCTTACGCTTGGCCATCCTATTTTGTTGTAGAGTTTTAGTGCAAGTAAACTTGTCTAAAACCCCGTGTCTATTAAAAATCTTTTTTGTTTCAGAATAAGTAAACCTAGATCCTTTATCTATATAAATATGTCTGATGTAAGCGTTATATTGAGTGCGAACCATATTATGAAGCTTTCAAAAATAAGACACAATTTCAAATTTATATATCATTAAGTACACCCAAGTAAGATGCAAATACTCATCAACAATAGTTGAAAAATAACGTGAGCCATTAGAAAAAGTAAAGTTGTATCCACCCCAAGTGTCAATATAAGTACGGTTAAAATTCATAGCGCTTACAATAGGCAAATGCTGAAAATTAAGTCTACAATATTTTCCTTTTTCACATGCATCACAAAGAAATGGAACATTTTTATTCGGAACTAAAATAAATTTAAGAAGACTGAATTGGGAAGGAAGTTGGTGTAAAACTTATAAGGGGGGAAAGCTTGCATTGCTGTGATAGGCAAAGTAGGCTTAAAAAAATAGAGGTTCTTGTAGCACTTACCTACTCCAATCTACCTTTGGGGGATAGTCTCTTGAAAAATAGGAGAATAAATGACAGTTATATTGAGATCTTTGATAAGTTGGCTAACAAAAAGTAAGCTATATTTGAAATCGGGTAAGCAAAGAACATTATGTAAAGTTAAGGTTGGAGAAAGAACAACAAAGGCAACGGCCCTGATCGAAATAGGCATACCTGTAGTGACATTCAAAGGCCTAAGTACCCTTGCATCATAGGATAAGTCCATAACAGTAAGTGGGCAACACGAAATGTGCTAGGATGTACATGTATAAATAATCCATAAAGTACTAGAAGCTAAGTAAGGAGATGTTATACCACCAAAGTTGGTAGTGGAAGTGAAATCTAAGCATTACCCGTCATCATAAGAAGCACTAGCCTATAATGAGGAGCCAGCAGTGGTGCGACTAGCAAACCGCTTAGCACGATATAGAGCAATATCATCCATTGTAAACATGTGACCGGTTTTCCACTCAGGATACCCATTCAGTACAAAACAATTATCCTTATTATGCTCAGGAGCGTCATAAACTTCACGTGAAATAGCCGAAATGGCATTCACACTAGGAAAAATGCGTTCACTGGAATCGGGTCGAGGGTCACCCGCCTTAGCAGTGGGAAGTAAGTTGCAGATTGTGGGGGCCAGCTTGCTACGTGCCCCACCAGCCTGCTGGTCCAGCTGCTTTGTATGGGTGGGTTGGGTCCCACGGGGTTGTGTGACACCAGGACCAAGCCGAAAGGTCACCAATGCCATATTGTCCCCGTTTTAACCGGATCCAAGCTTTACTTTTCGTTGATTTTCTTTGCTACACACCGTTGGAAAAACTTTTCCCAACTCTGGTGAAGGTGACATGGCCAAAATATTACTTCGAACAGTTAAAGGAATCATCAAAACCAATCAAGAATCTAATTACCTTACGAGCAAAATTTTTAGCAAGAAAATTTTGTACACATTACACGTACACCCATTGTAAGAATAAGGCTCCGATGCATCAACTAAGTCTAACTCCTCTTAAAGTACTATCAAACGAGTATAATATCAGTAACACTAGAATTACCTTGAACTATTTTACCAATATCCTTTGCGGTCCGAAAGATTTTGGTGGTGATGTCTTGAGTGAAATGCATACACAACTCATCCCAAAGTTCTTTCACCATGTTGCAATAAGTGAGACTCGTGACAAGCATAGGGTCAATATCATTAAAGATCCATGAGAGGATAACATCATTACACCTATCCCATGCATAGGAGAAAACATCATCCTTAGCAGGTCATTGAATAGTACCCATGATGAACCCTAATTTATTTTTGGTGTTACGGTGCCAATAGAAATAATTGTTACCATTAAAAGCGGTGGGATCAATAATAAGATTGGGGTTATCAAAGGGATAAATAAAGTATGGGGATTAAGATTCAATAGTAGGGGGAAGAAGAAGTAAGGGCAAAGGGATGGGCCAGTGCCTTGGCAGCGGCATCGCTGGCCGAGGCACCGGTGGTTGAAGCCGCTGCTGCAATAGGATTGGCAGCAACATAATAGTGTAAAAGTCAGGATTTGTGTAATAAGCCTAAAATAATTTGAAGAAAATAATAATAATAATAATAATAATAATAATAATAATAGAAAAAAGTACACAATGAATGGTTGGTAATGTCAACGGCATGCAATTATTGAACAAGGGTTTCGTAAGAAGATATTTAAAAGAGCAAATATTTTGTTTTCCAAAAAAAAGAGGGTTGAAAGAACTATTTTGAGATTTTATTTATTTATTTATTTTTATTATTATTATTTTTTTATTTTTTTGTATAGGTAAAGATTGTGGTAACAATGGGCGAAGGGTACTTTTAGTTTTTTATATTTTATTTTTGCGGAAGCAAAGAAACAAAACGGGTAGGTGGGTCGTCGATTATAATCAGTTCAAATAGCAGTTTTTACAATCCATGACTGCTAGGCGGTGGTTTTAGAATTTCAACGCAAATTAAAAAATATTAAGTGGAACCAATTTGTTAATTAATATAAATTGAAGAGAAAAAATGGGCTATTTGTATGGATATCCCAAGCAATAATTGAGAAAATAAATTAAGATAAACAAGAAAATATATCAACTAATTGCCTTATTGCTGTTTCTTGCTCCAAAAATTATCACTTAGTGCATAATTAATACTTAAGTTCTTCTTCTTTCTTGTATCACGCCCTTGATATATTATTATTTTTAATATGTTAAATTTTGAATTGTAAGAACCACACAGGTTTAAGCATATTATGAATTGACGTGAAATAATATTTAACACTTCACCTCATTCATGGATATGTTAATTCTCTGAAAGCCCAACAAATACACAAAGTGGATGGAGTTAACAATAATTTTTTAATTTTAATTAGACAAATAGACATTTTAGGCTTCAATACCATGTTATATTTATAGTTCTAACAATTATATGAGTAGAATTCACCATTGAAAACCAGCATACAAAGTAAGGGTATACATATAATTATATACAAGAGTTTAAGCTTATTATTACTCGATGTATGACCATATTTAATAACTTTTATACACAAGGTGTAAATTTTTCATAACTTGAAAGAGAATGAATTTTGTTTAAAACTGCACTCAAGTAATTACTTAATCTTGCTAAGGACTAATGTGTTCAAACACCCAACTTAGATAATTGTGCTCAACTTTAGTTAATTCTAAGGGAAAAAAAAAGATATGAAAAATAAAAAGTCGAACATGCTATAGCCGGAAGTAACTCCGAAGACCGACCTTTAAATTTAAAAATGTTCCTTGATTGTTACATTATAAAAATGAAATAAAAAATTATCTGAATAATAATTGTTAACCCAATGCCACAAGCGTACGTGCTATTGCCCAAATCTAGGTAGTTAAGAATATTTCGTCAATCATAAATATGCTAAGCACGTTGAATAAACTTCTTTATAATTCTAGGTTAGCCATTTATAAGTGATATTTTTATTCACATCATTTTTAGTTTTCATTTATTAAGAGTTGGTCTTGCTATAAATTTTAAAGCAAAAATGGAATTCTATTTTGTTTCTGTTATCAATTATGCTAAAAACGGAAATTTTTAAAGGGGGTAATATTTTTAAGTATCATTTACGCAAAAAGTATAATTTTTTAAACCATGTAATTTTTTAACTAGTGCTTATATTGTTTTTGGTCACGTCTTGTCATATACCAATGCAACCGGGGCATCCACCTAGTAGTTAAAATTTCATTATAATCGTTTTTTCATTTTTTTTATATTTTTAATGGCTCGTTTCATCATCGAATAATGTCAATGTTCACTCCTGACACTCCAGGAATGACTTAGAATGTATATATAGAGAATGAGTGATAAGCTTGCCTTTTCTACTAAGTTGTAGACTTTTGAGCATGCGTGAACTCTTGACATCAACAAGCTTGTAAATATTGCTATCATTAAAGAAAGAATGACTTATTTTCATATTGTATATGCCCTTAATATGACTTGATACGTTACTTTCATTCGGTTTTCATTGAGATTGACAGACTTGCCTACCAACAAGTAGCAAGTGCTACACGGGGGACATTATAAATAGATATCTCAAGTGTCAACCCGTGACACTTGGGCATATCTTGTGATGTGTGTGTAGTGTTTTTGCGTTGGCTTGGTAGAGCTTGTAATGTGAAGGTGTTTTAGTGTTTGTAGGCGGTTGTAACAAGGGATGATAATTTATGATGGGCAATGTGTGTTTGTATTTAGACCAGTGTGCCTTTGAGTGGTATATTAAAGGTGGTTGTAATAAGTTTATATAAGGGTCTGGATGATGGATTAGAAGTTGGTGTTTGGGATTAGCTGGCATGGTTCTATGGGGGGAAGAGAGTGCCTTGTTGTGGTCGTACCGAGCCCATCTCCTTCAATTTTCTTAGGTTACTATATTATTGTTAATCAGGCTGCTGTGCAGCAGGTCTTAGGACTGAAATAGGTGTTAAAAATGGTCGATAGAGGGGACTTTAGAAGTGAAAAATGGTGGAGACTAGTGACTGCATTTTCGGGGCAAACGGTTAACGTATTTTTATTTGGAGATTGTGGCGGTGAGGGCTTCTAGTGAAGCAGTTATAACCTAATGTTTGGTGCTGAAATTGAGTTTAGGGCAATCAAAAAATGCTATAAAATGACAGGAAAATCCTAATGGTGTTGGCAAAATGTCTGGGCTGATTTTTGGGACAAAAATAGCAATGTTTCCGGTAGAAACAATACTAAATTGGGGACTATTTTCATAGCTGGTACAACGCACATTAGGGGCTGAAAATGGTGAATTTAAGGTGGGGCATGAAGGATTTAGCTTTTGCCTTTGTCGTGGTAGAAGGTAAAATTATTTAGTCTAGCCTTAGCATTATTCCTTTTATTCCTTAATTTACCTTTTGTAGAATTTGGGAGTTCTATTCATTGGCATTTGGTTTGTCGATTAGTGATGTTTAAGTTATTCTATGGTCGAGATTGATATATGTTGGTTGGCGTTTTAAGTGGTGCTTATTGGTGTTAGTGCTTAATGTATGTCCGACGAATCAAGGGTAATTTCAATTACTTTGACTTTTGTACTTTCTATGCGATTCTAGTGCTTGTGACTCAAAAGATACTAATATTGATATATTTTTATTGTGTTGGTTGCATTCTAATCTCAAGTTATGGACCTAGGTAATTCTTTATGCTCGCTTGAATAGTTGTTGAGATGGCTAGAGTTTGGATCGCACGCATGATCGAGGTATGGGTAGAACATGAACATCAATATAAATTCGAGTGTGTGCGTGCATATATTGATTTGTTTGGCATGTTGGTAATTTCATATTTTTATTTACATATATTATTTTTCATGCTGTATTGTTTCGTAGATTATTTTCTTATTGTAGGTATTTGTGGGATGCTTATTATATGGTGGGTTTAATTAAAACCGTGGTTATAAATAATGTGTCGTTAATAGTCGACTCTTTTAAATTTCTTTTTGGGACAAAGTTTTGACTTTTCTAAAAACTCGTAATCATGGAATTAAGGATGTGGTCTACAATCTTATCGTGAGAGTCAAGAAACTTGCACAAGAAATATTTCAATAACTCAGTGTGTTAATGTATATAAAAATTGACCCTATAATTCATGTCACAATGGTATCTTTTCGGGTTTGGTTGTGCCCATTAATATTATAGGCTTCGTGGTGCCCATGGATATACATAGAGTATGATTATCCAATTTTTACAAAATTTGTAGTAATAAATTCCATATGTGTTGATTATAGGTGCGAGCTCCGTGGTGCACTTGGATTTTATAAAATTTATAGAGTTGCTAGTCTCATTTTTATATTGAGACTTTCTAGTTTTTTCGTAGTTTATCATTGTTTTTATTTATTTTTGTTTATTGTTGACAAACATGTATTTTTTGAATTTGTTGCTAGTTGTTTGGTTAATATTTATTCATCCACAAGGGCATTCATATCATGTACCATATAAGTTCATTTTTATCATGATGGTTGATTATCTAACCCGTATATGTATATGTGCACTTTTGGTTTGATAGGTGTTAGTGTGGGTTGGAAAACGCTTGAGCTTCTTGGAGTTGATTTTCATTTTATTCAAACTCAAGAAGATTATGGGAATACTTGGTGGGTCTATATCACACCCCAGATCCCAGACAACCTGATACGTGATTTATATGCAATACATTACCATAACTATAGGAGGAATTTGACTGATTACATATTTTTCACATAAAATACTAGAAAGTTACTACAAATCTCGTTCAAATATGGTACAACTAATGTAGCACTCCGGCTGTGCGTGGGCGGGCGTGTGTGAATGGACATCGGCGAACGGGCATGAGATACTGTCGA
>MKEJ01024507.1:0-20651 GCA_001753735.1 Embelia ribes | reverse complement strand
TAACTGCCAATGCGGTTATGGTACCTATTTGTTGTAGATCAATTAGAGTGGGTGTTGGAGTAACCCCACCAGCTCCTGCCATAAGTGCAGGGGCTGCGGAAATCTCCCCTTGTACCCCCACTGATACAATATATTCTTTGAGGTGGGGGATGATTAGCATGCTCCCTACCAAGACCGATACGACTACCCCGTCCACCGCAACCTCCATGACCTCGTTCTCGACCACCATCTCCTCTACGAGCCATCTGTTGTATCGACAGAAATTACATAATAATCAATCACATGTTCGCATTAGAAAGCTATAAGTGCAAATCCCGAATAGCTTATGGTCAATTTCATCCACTGACAAAGATCCATGTTGGGCATACAAGGCATCCCCTATCTATCTTACATAGAGCTAAGTGTCGACATCTGATACTATAAGTTATTGGTTTGTAAATGTAAGATATGCGTATGAAAATAATGCGACATGGATTGAAACAAATAGGGAACACAAAGCATACCAGACACCTACGGGAATCAATTTCCTAGACGCCTACCCAGCTTTTTAAACACATCTCATTTGAGACTTCATACTCTACAAACCCAATAACCTACAGCTCTCAAGATTATCATATACCTTGAGCTCTTATACTAACTTATAATGCCCTAGAATTTCTAAACAATTCCGAGCATGTCACTAACTAACCATCACAATTTCTATAGACTATTCTAAAATAAAACATGCATCATAAATGAAATGAATGGAATCCCATAATGAAACATAATCCTCTAGGCCTTATTATCATATTTTTGACCATACAACTTTATTCAAAAATATCAAAATAACAAGGTCTCAGCTATTGACCTACAATGGTCTAAATAAAACATAACAAAAAGAACCAAAGTGATGACAACCAAGTAAGCTTCGAATATTCCCTAAGCCTGATTCCCATGATTTTCGATACCTGATCCTGCTTTACATTTAGAAGAAATATAATACAAAAGCAACCAATCAAGTATGAGTCAGAAAATAATTCAATTCTATTGAAACATTGAAATCAACAATAAATTACATAAAGTATATCACCATGCCATTTACATGTCCACTATAAGTATACGTATACAACCAATATTCAACAGCCATCCATCAATACTACTTGCCAAGCAATTAGGAATATTTGTCTTTCTAAGGCTGTATGCGCAAAGGTTTAATCCATAGTTCCTCAATAGGCACCCAATCAAAAGAGTCCTCAATAGCTACTCAGTCATAAGAGTGCTCAACAGGCACTCAGTCATAAGAGTTCTCAACAGGCACTCGGTCATAAGACTCATTAACAGGCACTCGGTCATCAGAGTCCTCAAGAGGCACTCGGTCGTGAGGATCCTCAATAAGCACACGATCATGAGAGTCCTCAATAGGCACTCGATCTACTTCAAGACATTCTAGGGTGTCATTCATAATAATCTCATCCATTATACTCTTAACAAATTCTAATGATTCAAGCATTCTTATACAATGATGTATTTTAATTTTTTTTAAACCAAGTTCTAAGTAAATTAACTTCTCATCCAAATTCCAAAAAGAAACTCCAAATTTAGTTATTAACATTACTATTTCGTCTCAACATGATCTAGTATTCAATTTCAACCATTATATAGTTTATTCCAACATAGTTTCATCACTATGTAATTCAATAGCCAAAACAACCATCCTCACGAGTAACTAAACTTACTACCAAATCTTCCAACATTCATGCCTATTACAATATCCAGACTTAAAACTAGCCTAAAAGATTTCTAACTAGTCGATTAAGTTACTGACTAAAGATAAGTTATTTGTCTTTTAAAAAAATCTACGACTTTTGTGTTTTATAAAAAAAAAAATTAATTCAAAGCGTAGAAGAGTCAAAATAAAGTCCGAAGTGATCAGGTTGCCAACCGAACAGTAGAAAACGTGACAATAGTTTGCTATTTTGATAATATCTCTCAAACTGGAAATCCGATTGATGCCTATGATATATTGTTGGAAATATATTTCATTATCTATGACTTTCATGTTTGAAGAAAATTTAATTTAAAGTGTAGATGGGTCAAAATAAATCCCAAAGTCCTCAGGTCGCCAATAGAACAGCTAAAAATCTGACATCTATTTGGTATTTTGATAATATCTCTCAGATCGTATATTTAATTGAGGCCGATAATATAACTCTAGAAATATATTTTATTTATCTACGAATTTTGTGTTTTAAGAAAAAGTTAATTTAAAGTATAGAATGGTCAAAATAAAACCCAAAATGCTCTGGTCGCAAGCAGAATAGCAGAAAATGTGACAATTGTTTGGTATTTTGATAATATCTCTCAAACTATAAATCCGATTGATGCCTATGATATATCTACGAAAATATATTTCATTTATCTATGACTTTCATATTTTGAGAAAAATTTTATTTAAAACATGGAGGAGTCAAAATAAAGCTCAAAATGTTCAGGAAAAACGCCAACAGTACTAGCAGACAATATGCTCCTAATTCCACAGTTTTAATCATACAATTTTTGCTATAGAATTTCTAAGAGGTTTCTGTAACGTACCTTATTACGATTAAAGATTCTTTCGGAAAGCTTGTGGTAGAAAGGCCTAATTCACTACTCAACCAAAACATAATCCTACACGGAATTGAGTACTAATTTTATTAGAAAATGATATTTTAACAACCAATCAACCTTTAGAACAAGTTTTTTTTTTTTTTTATTATTGATTAGGGCTAGAACGGGTATAAATAACCCAAAGAAATAGAGGTTGAAACTTATCTCAATAAGGCAAGAATGGAAAGAGAGAATTCCAAATCCGTGTTTATATTGTCTTTCGGAGTTTTCCTTCTCTCGGATCATGGAGAATTAGAATTATCTTTTATTCTCCTCTTTTTACCTCTTCACTCTCTGTTTTGGGAATACAATAAGAAAATAATGTAAGAGTTTGAGAAAACAATTAGTTTTTAGATAACTCTGATTAAATTATCTCTTTAGTCCCCATAGTTTACAGGTTATTTAAGTTTTACAGTAAAAGGCCTTACAAAAGTTGTCACCGAGATTTGTAGGATCTTTCACATTGTGGAGAAAGTTGGAAAATTAGCATAGAGATTGGCTTTACCACCATAGTTAGAGAATGTACATCCAGTATTCCATGTGTCAATGTTGCGAATGTATGAACCGAACCCATCATATGTTATCAATCATTCTGATTTGTTGATAGAGGAGGATGTGATGTCTTAAGTATAACCGGTGAGTATTATAGATCACTGAGAGAAAGTGTTATGAGGAAAAGTGATTCATCTGACTCGTGTGATTTGAAATATCACAAGGTTGAGGAACAAACTTGGGAAAATGAAGAGGAGATGCGGAACAAGTTCCTAGCACTATTTATAAGTATGACTTAAACTTCGGGGACGAAGTTTCTATTTTTGGGGGGAGAACTATAAGGCATTAAAATCATAAGGGATCAAAATTTTAATATTATTGAAAGGCAACTAAAAATGAATTCCACATTCCCCTTATCGTTCTTTTTTTACGTTTTATCATTCTCAATCAAAGAGAGAAGAGGAGAGAAGTGGAGAAGAAGACACCACACAAAACCATTTGATCAGAGAGAGGGAGCAATTCACGTGATGATCTAAATGCAAATTCAGAATCCTCGTCTTGTTTTTATTGTTTTGACATAAGTCTTATCCCTTATTTATTCGGTTTGTTCATATCCACTATTACTTTAATTCATCATAATTAAGGTCTAACGGTGAATTGATATTAAGATAGTCGTTAATGATAATAATTCTCGTTCAAGTTTGGTTGTAAACTTGTGTTTGGGTGGTAAATCGTAGAGGAGAAGGTTAAGTGTGATTTTCGAGATTTACAAGGGAATAATTTATTTTTGTATAAGTTATGTGGTAGAATAATTATTCAATAGCAATGAAATATGTTAGTTTGGTCATTTAGATGTGCAAGTTGATGAATCATATATGTTGTAGAGTCATTTGGTTACGTTTGGGAGATGTTTGGTCGTATTTTTGTGGATGGAATTCGTGCTTAGGACGAAGGGAATTTTGTTTGGATGAATTGGTTTTAGTCTGAACGAGATACCACTCGTCTAGATGAGATTGATTTTGTTCGGAAGAATTCCCCTGCTTTAAAATGGTTATTCTATTTTTTCCATAATTAGTTGAAATGGAAATGAAACTTTATCATAATGAAGAAAAATGTCATATGCTGTAGGATATGATGATGATGTAGATATTGAACGTTGTTTGTCACGAAAGTACGTCTATTCCGTAGACTATTATTGGGTATTAGACTGTTTGAGAGTATGAGTTGGTTCTAGCAGTTTAGTACCAACCTTGAGCGGGTTCCATGGGGACTCAGGATGAGTAGGGCTATCCACAAGCCTTTACACGTAAAATCTTAGGATACGGTGCCCGAGTCGGTTATTGTGTCGGAAGTGTCGATTGTTACATTACATGTTGTTTAATGTACGATAAGTTTGTTGCGTCTTTTATCATAAACTCATTTCTACTTGCTTTATGTATTATGTCGTGTAAGTTGATATTTCGTATTAGATATATGTCTAACTCGTATCTGTTTGATTGCATTTTTGCATTATTTTCTTATAAAACGTCAAGGAGGAACAGGTGGGGTTGATAATGGGAAACAAGCTTAGGTTGATGCTCACTTGAGGATAACGACATCTAAGAGTATATGTCTCTTTATTTTTATTTGTGATTTTCCAGACTGATATAGTCCGTTGGCCATCGCTATACCCTTTGATATTTCTTATGTTTTATGCAATAAGATGCCAAAACATGATAACGGGCTGAAGGATGTTTACTTTCGTTATCGTTGACGTTTTTAGGAAATGTCTTAGATCTTAAATGGAGACCTTCAGCATGATTTTTATTTCATATCATTGTTGTTATCATTTTGAAAATGTGGACATTACAAACATACACGCCCTTTGCTTTCTACATAATAATAACTAAAATTTTATGGCCTTTATATTTATCTTAAGTAAAGAAAACAAAAATATATTGTTACGATATTATTAAGAATAAATTGGCATGCATTGTAATATTTATTATAAAAAAATAAAAAATATATTTTTTTTTAAATTTCCAAAAAATTTACTATTTTGGGATTTTAGATAATAAACAAACATAAAAATAGATACTGATTTTAGAGAGTTCAAGTTTATTATTTATCAAAACTGAGTCCATCTTTAGTTTCTAATTAAATTTTGAAAATTGGAAAACTAGAAAAAAAAATTCTCATAATCATTCTTGAAAAAAAGCTCAACTTTTAAAAACTCCATTGAAAAGCTGACGCCAAACAAACTTTTATCTTTTGAAAGCTAAAAATTGAAAAACAGTTGTCAACCAAACAGAGCTTTGACGGAATATATTTAATAGTAGTCTGAATTGCCCATTAAGATAATAGGTTGGGATCTATTTTAGGTTCACTCACTATAAAAATGCGGAAAGAGAAAGGATGCCGTTGCTTATAATGAACTGTAGGATTTTGCAATTCAGCTCTGCACCATTGTAGAAAAAAAAATATTATTAATTATTTGAGTAAGGGATCTTAAGTGTATAAAAGAGTCATAAAAAATAAGAAAACAAGGTCTCCGCCAACCAACGTAGCAAAAAATAATATCATAAATTATTAAAGTAAGGGATCTTAATTGTATAAAAGAGTCCTAAATAATAAGAAAAAAATGGGGATATATATTGAAAAACAAGCACTGTAGTTGTTTCTATCTTTTAAATCAAAAAAGAAATAACAATAAATTGTTGAATCGGAAACAGTTTTCGTCCTTTAATTGCTTATTCTCTTGTTAGTATTTTTGAGGTTTTCTCTGTATATTTTTGGTTAATTGGTTTTAGTTATTTGTTTTGCTCTATTTTTATTTTCTTGTGCATGCACGTCAAGCTGTCATTCTTGTCTCACGAACAAAACAAAAAAGTTGACGTGTTACAGAAAATGAATTATTGTTTGATAAGGTTAAAAAAAGACCTTTCCAATATACATATAGGATCATTTGATTGCAACTTTTAAATAAAATAAATTAATTTATTTTTCTTAAAATTGCAACTAAATGTGCCCTTAATAATATAGGGTTGGTGGGGTCCACTTTGTATGGATATCTTGCAAAATATGTCGAAAATACGTGAAACCGAGGATTTAGGAAATTAATTAATTATACAATAAGTAGGGAGTGTTAATTTTCCAAAATGTCATTTCAATTTAGTCAATTGAAAAATAATACGATAACTTGTATACGAAGCGGTGTTGCTGTGATGAAACGATGGTGTGATTATTTCTCTTTCTTTTTCTTCATTTAAAAAAAAAAAAAAAGCTTTAAGGGAAAACTTGAATAATAAGGATGAAGCAGTCCAGATCCGTTTCCACTGGGAGTGCACAATAAGGGGCGGAGCAATATTCGGATACCTGAAATTTGAATCCAAAAATTGAAACGAATTATCCGAAAAAATAGTTCGGTTCGGGATCGAAATTTAAATTCTTAAATTCTGGGATGCTTGAATATTTTCAGTTCAGGATAGGAAATCAAATATAAAATTTTTGGATTTTCCGAATTTCCGAAATTTCCAAAAACTTCAAATCATTTTAATTTTATATATTATTTATTTAATTTTATATATTAAATTCTGGGGTATCCAGAATTTTCCAAAATAATTTCGAGTTGGGATCGGAAGTTGATTATAAAATTTTTGGGTATCCCGAATTTTTCGAAATATTATTTATTTAATTATATATATATATATATATATATATATATATTTAATCTTTCTTATTTTAAAATTTTGAATTTTCCAATTTCAGGATCGACATTTGACTCATTTTCGGTAACTCGATTGCTTTCAAAAGCAACCCTTAAAAAATTAAAAGCAGATTAATAAAAAAACATGTTTTAGAGTTTAACGAACACATCATATTACAATTTTTAAGGGGAAAAAAAAAAAAAAAACAACAAAAAAACAATCCCAAAATGCCCATAATACCTCTTAAGTATTGGGATAACAATGTGACGTATCATATGATTAAGAAACCAAAAGTGGAATTAACTCGTGATTATTATTATTTTTTTAAAGTTAATATTTGATGGTCCATAATTGAACTTTTTCTTTATTTTATTTATATTTTGTTCACAATCCATAATTTATTCAATGAGTGTCCTTCGTGCTGTTGAAGGTTTAGGCCATTATTAAATATGAGAGTGTGGCCTTTTCTATGCAATAAAGCTTGGTCATTTATCAAGTTCATTCTATAGTAATGCTCAAAACATGCCCATGTCGGCATAATTCAGTCAGTACTTGGACAGTAGATTGCTTCTAAAGGCGTAAATTCGAACCCTGGCAGTTGCAATATGAGAATTTCATTCCCTTGACTTTCTTAACAATACCAATCAATCATAAAATTCATAGTATCAACCGATCATACAATTCTACCTTGGTAGCAAATGTCATCGTATGAGTTAGTTCATTTTAACCAAACTCGCATATGGATGTTCCAATAAATAAGAGGCCGTGTCAACTCATATTTGTTCACACTAAGGTACGCCAATTGTCTCTGGTGCCAACCATTGAAGAAACTGGGGGAAGGCGCATCTAACATTCTATTTTTTATGCAATGTGGAAGGTAAATTCTGAGTTACAAAATAAATTTCTAGCATATACAAGGCTTGTTTGGTTGCAAATTTGCTTCAAGCAAACGGGTATGTTTTTTTAGTAGACTGGGTTTGAAAGAAAAATTCATCATAGACCCGCTAGGCCGTGTTGGTGGTATTTGGCTACTCTGGAACCCTGTTCGCGTTAGGGTTCAGATCAACTCTAGCTCTAGTGAATATATCGATGCTATTATTAGTAAAAACAACTGTGAAAAGTGGCTAATCTCAGCCGTCTATGCAAGCCCTAATCCTATTATGCGACTCCAACTTTAATGATATCCGTTGCGCGAATGAAAGCTGCAGCACTGGGGGGCATATAGTCTCTAGGAGAATAAGAGATTAACAATTTCATATCAGATTGTGGTCTCATGGAAATGCATAGCATAGGTCCTCGGTATACGTAGAGCAATAATAGAGAAGGCGGAGCTAACGTCATGAGGAGATTGGATAGAGGGTTGTGCAACTCTGTACGGCAAACTGCGTTCCCCAACAGCACCATCCAGGTTCTACGCTGTACTTACTCCGACCACTCACCTCTCATTCTGGACACTGAAGGTATACACGCTAACTCCTCACGATCTAAATTTTTCGATTCCAAGCTGCTTGGTTTGAGAACGATAGCTTCATTCATGATGTTACTAACTACTTACACAAGTCTAACACTGAAATTTGGGACAAGCTTAATTCCCTTACCTTTTTTTTCTTAACAGTGGGAATAAAAGTGTTTTTGGTAACATTTTCCAATAAAAGAAAAGAGTTCTCGCGAGATTGGAGGGTATTCAAAATAATCAATGCAATCATTTTTCCCATAATTTTTTCAGACTAGAGAAACATCTTAAAAAGGAATTTAATGAGATTTTTCGTAGAGAAGAAATCTTTCGGGACCAAAAATCGCGCCTTTCTTGGATTTCTATGGCGACAGAAATACCAGTTTTTTCCATCTTACTACTATCAATCGCAACAGAGTCCTTACTTCTGTTTCTATCCTTTGGAATGGAGATCGCCTTCCTAACATCTCTCCTAAAAGAGGACTTAGACAAGGCAACCCTCTTTCCCATTACGTATCCTTAGCCGGTTGTCTCACCCTCCTTAAATCGATTACAGCTGCCATCCCCAACTATTCCATACAAACAACGGCTCTCCCTAAAAGCATCCTTAATAATGTCGATAAAATTAATAGAAATTTTTTGTGGGGTTCCACCGATGAGAATAAGAAAATCCATTTGGTTAGATGGGATAAAGTGTGTCTCCCTAAAGAGTTTGGAGGGCTTGGTGTTAGAAAAGCTTTCGACCATTATACTGCGCTACTAACTAAACTTGGGTGGCAACTGCTTACTCAAGAGAACAAGCTTTGGGTAAGAGTTTTAAAAGGCAAGTACTCGAACAACATCTCTATTTGAGAATGGCCTTGCAATAGATCGGCCTCCCATATTTGGAGAAACATCATGTCTAACGGGGATTTCCTCCGAAATAATATCAAATGGCACGTTGGTAGCGGGATGAAAATAAATATCTGGAAAGATATTTGGTGTGGTAATGTTGCTCTTGATAAACTTATAAGTGTACCAATTGACTTGACTAATATGAGAGTTTCTGATAATATATGCAGTGGCACTTAGAATACTTCTAGTATTGACCAAGCTATTAACCCGGCGATGTATAATACTATCATCAATGCTAAAATCATCAATGCGGGGAATGCTGAGGATCGAGGAGCTCGGCTTAACCACTCGAGTGACACATTTTCAACATCCTCTGCTTATAATTTAATCATTGCTTCCAATTTAACTAATGGAGCCAAGGTTGATTGGAAATGGATTTGGAAATTAAAAATTCCAACTAAATTTTTTTTTTTTTTTGGGAAGGTTTAAGGCAACTAAATGTTACCACTATCTTAGAGATTTGGAAATTATAATAGACTGTTAAATTCTAACACATGACAATGCTATTTTTATTTTGATGAACACAAGGAATAATATATACTTTTAGCCTAAATAATGATGGCAAGGAATAATTTAACATTTGGGCCGAATTTGTAGGCCCATATACTACAAACAAAATTAGGCAAGTAGTCTGAACAGTATTATTTTCTAGCAATTCTTCACTCGCTATTAAATGAACCGTTTTAAAATCAGTACATGATTTTTGAAAAAAATAAAAAAGTTTAAAATTCAAAAATTTTAAAAAATAATTTTCTAAGTCGGTTCTATTTGCAACCGGTGTAAAAAGTTTCAAATTTCCAAATCGACTATATATATAACCGATTTTAAAAGTAAATTATCCAAATTGGGTCTTGCTACAACCTATGTTGAAAATAAAAATTCAACATCGATTTACAACCGATGTTGTAAGTAACCACTTTCAACATCACCTATTTCAATATCGGATCAAAAACCGATTTTGAAAGTAAATTTTAATCAATTTAAAAAGTGATTTCTACACTAGTAATCGATTCTTTCCTTGTTCTTGAGGTGGTGGGAGAAGTAGCGTATAGGTTGGCATTTCCATCTCAACTTGCGAGGGTTCATCCGGTCTTTTACGTATCTATGTTGTGAAATTACTTACAATATCCATCTCACGTGGTTGACTTTGATGATTTGTATGTGGAGGATGACGTGTCTTATGTGCTTTGACCAATTTGTATCTTGGATTTGAAAGAGTAAATATTACATTTGCATAGTATTCGTTTGGTCAAGGTGTTGTGGAAATATGGCTCAAGCAAAGAACTGAAGTGGGAGTGCGATGAGGAGATATGTAGAAAACATCCGGAGTTGTTCACCGATTTTAGTACGTTGTTTATTTTTGCATAGAATGTGCGGATTTTGGGGATGAAATTTCCTAACATGGGGAGGATGTAATGTCCAAAAAATTTAAATGAAATTTTGTTTGTTTTAATAATAATATTATTAGGTGCATTATAATATTATTATTGCATAGTGTCCGTGGACTATATGTAATATGTGTGGTGTGTTGGGCGTAGTCGTGCGGTATGGGGCATAGTGTTGAGTAGCGTAGAAATGCGGTGTTTGGACGGGGTTTGTAGGTTGTCACGTTATATTGTATAGATCGAGTTCTGGGCACTCAAATGCCATTCCGAAAGTTGCTATACGTCCATTAGTGTCGATTGGGGGATATATGTGTTTTTGGAAGTTTTCGACCCAAATTGTGGGCACTGAAATGTCTAGTAGGTCCGATCGATCCAACTATCTGTTAGATCGATCCAAAGTTGTAAATCGGTCGATCCAGATGTTGTTAGATCGATCCAACTAGTATTGAGTGACTTAAGTGGCGTGGACTAATACTTTTTTTTTTATTTCTTCTTCCCCAATCCCGAAGTTACATAGAGAGGGGGGTGGAGCCTCCATTTTCTTTAACCTTTGGAGCTTGATTTCATCTAGCCTCGGGTCTTATTTACGATTAAAAAGTGGAGATTTTTCACCCTTGGAGTGAGACAAATATTTTGACATTAGTATTGTCTTTCATCTCTTTCATTAACATTTTCTTCTTTTTTGTACTTTTTTGTACGTGACAATAAACTTGATATTATTGTTCCCTATTGCGTATTGGTCATGTTTGTCTATAGGTGTGTTATCATTCTCGTCCATCTATTAAATCAAATCAAGGGGCGAAGTAAGGGAGGATCTGGGGATTTTACGTAGGAAGTCTCGAGGTGTCACCTAGCATCTTTCTAGTACGGTAGAATATGAATTCTAGATAGAATTGACGATTTCTACTGTATACTGATGTTTTAATGTGTTGCGTAGGTTTGGTTGTTTGGCATAGGAATTAACATGATAATTGAATTCTCCATCTTGCGTGAATTAAATATCATATTTAAATTGCGTGGACTATCAATTCACATGTGTAGCTAAATTTTGTAATGCGTTGTATCTCAATCATTCATATGTTTGGCGTAACATTCGTTTTCATTGAAAACATTGATAAATAAAAAGGGGCGTTGAAGAGAATTGTCTTTTTTTTGTTTATAAAAAGATTCATAAAGCATAAGTTATTAGTTTGAGTCTTTTTATTTATTTTTGGTACAATAAAGTATCAAATTTATAAAATGCGTGGATTTTAGCAATGAGGCTTACAACCTTATTGTGAAAGTTGGGAAACTTGATCAGAGATTTTCCATTAATCACGTCATATGCGTAATGCAACATCCCAACAAATTTCATATTTTATTTATGGTATATATATGGTTTCGGCGATATGAAACCATATTAAATTTCGTTGTTGGTTGTGTATTAGTATATAAGGCATGCATTATGAGTATATTCGAGATGTACTTTATTTTCATGGTGGAATATTTGAGACATTTGTAGTCGGATATTATTATTGAGATTTGTGGGGATATGCATTACATATCGAGAATGCATTGCATATAGAGGTATTATTACATATCGGGGTGCATATCGTTACATGACATATTGTTTTATATTTGAATTCGGGGAGTAATTTGTATATGTGTACATGCATGAAATTCATGACTTTGCATGTGACAGAGGATATTATGTGTTTCGTAGTAATCGGGACATAATTATATGTGTGTTGTTGTTGGTTGGATTGTAATGGAAATTTTGAGTACTGTTACACCAAGATGGTGTATCGGTACACAGAGGTGTACCGCCACACAAAAAAAGGAGTAACGGTACACAGACATCTGGTTGGATGAAGAGACACTAGAAGCCGGTACACTGGGCAGTGTACCGGTACACCAACTCAGTATACCGTTACACCTAGTTGAAAGGGTGAATTCTAAGAAACTGGGAGCCGGCACACTGAGTAGTATACTGGTATAAAGTGGTGTACCGGTATACCACTTCAGTGTACCGGTACACCCAGTCTATGTAGGAAATATTGGGAACCCCACTGCTTTTTACTTGATTTATATCATTCCTCTCTCATTTCTAGTCTACTTTTCAACACATATGAGAGAGGAAGAGAGAAAAGAGGATGAGATAGATCACTTTAGAATCCCATCACTCTTCCTATGATTCCACTTAATCTGGAGTTAATCCTTCAAATCTATCACTAGATTCTTATTCTACATCTTCCCAAAATCTTTTAAGGTAGTACTTTTGTTCTCGTAATCATTCATGTTGTCTCGAATTTTGTGATTTCATTGCACATGAAAATAAACTTCTATTTATTGTTCTTTAGCATGTCTAGCTTCATTTCTTCTATAGGCTTGACGTCTGATTCGTGCCAGATCTCTACGATCAAACCGAGGGTTGAAAGGGGAATTTAGGGCTTTTACTTGGGCTTTATTCTTTGCTTTCGGGAGATTAAATTAGGTACGGTAGTCAACATCTCTACTATAAGCTTGATGACTTCATATATATGATAACATGTTCTGACATCTTATACATGTAATCCAACATACTATGTTGATTCGTGAAATTATAACTTTCATGACTCGTTATCGTGTTTATTTGCCTTTTTATTTTTATATGAGATTCTTTTGAGCATATCATTTCAAGCGTTCATATCATCGGCATTGCATCCGTGTCATTGCATGCATCATTATCATGTATCGAGTACAAAGTCGAGATATCAGGTTTCGGGTTAGTTTAGGGACAAATTATTGATTTTCTAAATTTTTCGAGAACTGGATCTGGGCCATTGTAGGCACTAAATTTCAAGTGCGCCACAATGAAGGCTTGGCATTCGTTAAATTTTGGGGATGAGCCATAGCATTTTCAAAATTTCGAAGTATTGATTTTCTAAGTCTATCGGGAACTAAATATAGGCCATCGCAGACACTAAATTTTGGGTATGCCACAATGAAGGCTTGTCATTCGTCAAATTTCAGGGATGAGCCATAACATTTTCAAAAAACAAATCCAAGATGATACTAGTCCTATGATATATCTGAGTTCATTTTTATCAAGTCGTGGTCATATCAAGCATCGAACATATGACATTCGGATTTCGTGAAGGTGTATCCTTGTATGTATTCATGGCATTGATATACCATATACTTTGATTCTTTTGTGCTTTCATGGAATACATTATATGATGTTAATTTCATGTTTTCATATAATGTAGTCTCCCATTTATCATTTAGATACTTGACTGACCGTATGCATTTCTATTTTGTTCCTTTCCTACTGAAATTGTTTTGTAAGTGCAGATGCTAGTGCAAAGACTCAATAGGACATCTCGGAGATGTACATAGTTAGTTATATTATCCGACATTATTTTGTTATACATATTATTTTGGGCGTACTTTGATATATTCAGGCGATGGCATAGGTATGATCTCGACTTGTACGCAGGCCAAGAACATACATATACCTTCTATTCTTACTCATGCCCTTTTGTTGGCTTTTTGCCACTATTGTTATATGATGTAAATAAGTTGTATATTTATCATAGATTATGTATACCTTTATTTCTTTGTTGTTCTACTTCATTCCTTTTCTTACTTATTCTCCTTAGGCTTATTGTCCTATATACTTATGCTATCTAAAGTTATAGTTCACATTCACCGGGGTTCTATATTTGTCTGGGTTATGACAGGGTAGTATCAGAGCTAACCGAGTTACATCAACCTTGGTAGCCTGCAGATATATATATATCAGGTCGAGAGTAATATATATGTATACATTAGGATTATTTGATTAGAATAGCATGCACTAGCATATATATCTATCATGCATTCGTTTCTTGCCTGATGTTTTTCTTCATCATGGTCATTGTAGTATGAAGATAGATGGTGGCAAAACGAAGAGGAAGAGGAAGATGTTCGATGATGCGGGGTCGAGGTGGTCTCTCAGGGCCCCGTATTGCTGAGGAAAAGGTTATTGTCGAAGCGACGAGAATGCATACTCGTGCTCAGGCTATAGAGGCACATGAAGTAGAGATTCGGGTAGCCGAACACATTTCAAAGCTAGAGGATACTACTAGCATTGATGAGAGCTTAGTGTCGTTGATAGAGGTGGTATCATTGCAGCGACCTCTGGTTCAGCCACCGGCATAGCCGAGGCCTAATAACGGGATTGGGGGAGAGTCGACAGGACTTATCCAAGCATAAGAGGCAGCCTTGACTTGGGTGGCTCAAGGTTTGGCTTCAAGTTCAAAATATGTTAGAGAAGTGATAGAGTCGAGAGCATTCGTGGCCCAGAAATATTTTCAGGCCATAGATCTACCGACATTTATAGGTGAAGGAGAGGCTATTTTAGCTAAAAATTAGATTGCAGATGTTGAGAGGGTCTTCAGGCCATAGATCTACCGACACTGCTATGGAGATCGAACATAGCTTGACAAATAAGCAACAATCAAAGATAGCTTGTTCTTTTTCCTCTCTTAGTCGGCCACCGCAACAAGTGTCGGGAACGCAAGCTTGGTCACAAGGTTTTGAGGCAAGATTGGATTCACGAGAAGTTCACTTAGGTAGTAAAAAGCGGTCTTGAGTATGTTGTTTTGTTCCTTCAGGACAGGCTTAGCCTGAATTTTCTTCTTCAGGCTCCTCGTGGCGAGGGCTGGAGTATTATAACTGTGGTCCTTAAGGCCACATTGCTAGTAATTGTCACACTTCTCGGAGGTGTCATAAGTGCGGGAATGAAGGACATTTTCAGGCTGAGTATCCTATAGCAATTTGTAGTCAGTACGGGCATTAAGGACATATACAGAGTCGTCGTCTTGGGAATTTTGTTGTGCCGGGAGCATCGGGTACTAGACAGCCACAGTTACTGCCTTCATCGAGTACTGCTCAGAAAGCACTATCGTTGATGGCCTCTTCTTCGTTTAGTCACGGCGGTAATGTGAATCGAGGAGGATATCAGAGAGGTCAAGGTCGATATATGTTTCAGCATGGCCAGTCATCGAAGGGCTGTATTTTAGCTCTTCCAGTTGTTCCTCGGACTCAGGTTTCTGAGATGGTTGAGCCTGTTATTGTCGAGGTATGGTTCCATTTCTGTCCACTTGGGTATATATTCTTTTTGATACGTGTACATTATTTCATTATGTTATGCATTATTGTTGGGATTGTCCATGGAGCATTTAGATGCACCTATGTATGTAAATACACTTGGGAATCATACATATTACATTGAGTGAGTTTGTTATGGTTGCGAGCTTCTCACAAGAGATCACATTTTTATGTATGACTTCATGATTTTCGAGATCTTTGGGTTTGATATTGTGTTAGGCATGGATTAGTTGATGACCTTTCATGCTATGATCGACTGTGAGAAGCGTCGTGTCATGATGCATACCTTTGAGGGGGTTCGAGTAGTATTTCAGGGGGAACGTGACTATACATCTCCCTATTCTCACTATACTTTGTTAAGTCTTCATGCTTTGTTTGTTCATCTTACTATCGAGGACGAGAAGGTCTTAGAGCCTAAATCTGTGTTGGTCGTGTCGGAGTTTCTTGATGTTTTCCCTAATGATTTGAGCAACTTACCTCCATAACGGGAAGTCAAGTTCGCTATCGATTTGATTCTGGGGACTCGCCCTATATCTATTGCACCTTATCGCTTTGCCCCAACTGAATTGTCAAAGTTATATAAGCAAATTATTGAGCTAGAATAGATGGGATTGATTAGAGCAAGCACGTCACCATAAAGAGAGCTAACCCTATTTATTCTGAAGAAAGATAGAATACTACGGATGAGTATTGATTATCGTAAGCTTAATCAATTAACAATTAAGAATAAATATATGTTGCCACGAATCGATAACTTATTCAATTAGTTACGGGGTTTGTATTGGTTCTCTAAGATTGATTTCCGCTCGGGTTATCATCAAGTATATGTACACAAGGAGGATGTTGAGAAAATTGCTTTTCGAACACGCTATGGGCATTACAAATTCCTTGTAATGTCGTTTGGAGTCACAAATGCACCAGCAGTTTTCATGGAACTTATGAACCGTATTTTTCGATCTTATCTTGATCGATTTGTTGTCGTATTTATAGATGACATTCTAATCTATTCGCCTACTTGAGAGGCATATCAAGATCACCTTTGCATTATTCTTTCGATACTTTGGGAACACAAGCTCTATGCGAAGTTTTCTAAATGAAAATTTTGGCTTCGGGAAGTATGTTTTCTGGGTCATGTTGTTTCGGAAGCAGGGGTTGCCGAAGATCTGAAAAAGGTTGAGGCTGTAGTAAATTGGGAATGGCCAAAGACCATAACAGAAATTCATAGTTTTCTGGGTTTGACCGGATACTACAATCAATTTTTTAAGGAATTTTCTACTTTGCCAGTTCCAATGACGCATTTAACTCGAAAAGCAGTTAAGTTTGAATGGGAAGCCAAGTGTGAGGAGTTTTTCCATACTTTGAAGGCCTTATTGACACTGACTCTCATTTTAGTGATTCCCGAAAGGGGACTCAGGTATGTAGTATATTGTGATACATCAAAGGAAGGTTTTAGGTGTGTGTTGATGCAATAAGGCAAGGTTGTAGTATATGCATCAAGATAGCTTAAAGTGCATGAGCATAATTATCCGACTCATGATCTCGAACTTGGAGCAATTGTATTCGCATTAAATGTGTGGCAATACTATCTTTATGGTGAGAAATTTAAACTATTCTCGGACAATAAATCACTTAAATATGTGTTCACCCAATGTGACCTTAACGTGAGACACAAGCAATGGATGGAGTATCTGGATCAATATAATTTTGATTTAGAATATCACCCAGGGAAAGCTAATGTAGTGGTAGATACATTAAATCATAAGACTCGATGTTCTTTAGCTTTTCTAGCTATGGATGGGTAGGAAATGCTCCAAATGTTGAATGAGTTTGGTTTAGAATGAATCAAAAACATCGGAGTTGGAGCTACAATATACACTATCGAAGTTACTCCGACCTTGATTATGCGAGTTGTTGAAGGTTAACAAGGGGATGCCAAAATAAAGGTTTATCATCTTCGCATTTTGAATGGACCTAAACTTGATCATTAGATGATAGCGGATGATGGGGAAATTTAATTTAGGGATCGATTATTTATTCCAAAATCAATTTGAGATGATGTATTACGAGAGTTATATTATTCTCTTTTAACTATTCATTCTAGAGGTACGAAGATGTAACATGATGTAACTCAACAATTTTAGTGCCCTGGAATGAAGAGAAGTATAGCTGAGTTCATTTCTCATTGCTTGACCTGTCAATAGGTAAAGGTAAAGCATAAACAACTTGGTGGATTGTTTAGACCGTTACCAATTCCTGAATAGAAATGAAAATGTATTACGATAGATTTTTTCATTGGTTTACTGAGATCTCGGAGAGGAAATGATATTATATGGGTGATCGTCGATCGAATGACGAAAATCACTCATTTTTTACCTATCTATATGACCAACTCAGTTAAGAAATTGTGTCTAAAATATATTGATGAGATCATTCGATTAAATGGCATTCCGGTATCGATAGTGTCTGAATGAGATAGTCAATTTATTTCGCATTATTGGTCGGGTCTTCAGGAAGTACTAGGGACCACATTATCGTTGAGTACGACCTTCCGTCCACAGATGGATGGATAGACAAAAAGGATGATACATGCACTTGAGGATATATTGCGCGCTTGCATATTAGACTTCGAGGGTAGTTGGGAGGATCATCTCACATTAATTAAATTTACTTATAATAATAGTTACCATGTGCATATCGAGATGGCACCTTTTAAGGCTCTATATGGGAGACCATGTCGATCTCTGATTTGTTGGGCTGAGGTTGGTGACAGTACTCTATTGTATCTAGAATTGGTCGAAGAAACTATGTGCAATGTTTATTTGATTAAACAAAGATTCGAGATGGCAAGAAGCCAACATAAAAGTTATGCAGACAAATGGCGATGACTGTTTTAAAGTCTCTTTGAAGCGAGACATTATGAGGTTCGGGAAAAATGGCAAGTTAGAGCTGCATTTTATCGGGCCTTTTTTTATTCTCGAGTTGGTAAAAGAGGTGGCTTATCATTTAGCTTTATCGCCCCAACTTGTTGATGTTCACCCGGTTTTTCACGTGTCCATTTTGTTGAAATACATTTGAGATCCTTCATATGTGATCAATTTTGGTGACTTGCATGTTTTGGAAGATGCGTCGTATAAGTTACAACCAATTTGTATTTTAGATTTGAGAGAGAAGGTTTTACGAGGATGAACCATTTGATTGGTTCAAGCTGCATGGAGACATGATTCTTGGGAGGAGATTACTTGGGACCGTAAAGATTCGATGCGAGTTACGGATCCTGCATTGTCCATACTTTCGGGTACGTTTTCTTTCATTACGTTGTATGCGTAAATTTTGGGGACAAAATTTCCTTAGTGGGGACAGATGTAACATCACGGGAAATTTTATGATTTATTTGTTATTTATATATATAGTTTTGGAGATTTAAAATCATATTATATTTATCATTGTTAGCCATAGTAGTATTAGAGGCCTATATATATATATATATACATTATTATGTTATGCAAAGTATGTATGATGATAGTAGTTGGATTTTATATCGAGATTTGTAGGGATATGCATTGCATATTGAGATTACATTGCATATCATGACATTGTTACATATCGGGTGTTATTGCATCATTGCATTTTATTTCCAGATTCTTTATTGAGTTGTGGTAGTGGTGTTCTTTGTGCAGTTTAATTGTATTATTTTGCTTCTTTATATTGATCTTAATTGTATGCGGAATTATCTTTTCGCAATGTAGGAATGAGAGTTTGGTCGGGGTTTATCGAAAGTCATGTAAAGTCGCGTAGATTGAGTTTTAGACACTTAAACGCGATTCCGAAAGGGTTTAGACACTTCTACTAGGGACTTTGAGTGATTTTGGTTGTCTTTGGAAATTTTTAGCCAGAGCTATTTTGCCCAAAAATTTCCAGTGGCTCTGATCGATCCAACTATACTTGGATTGATCCAAATGCCCAAACCGATCGATCCAGTGGCTCTGATCGATCCAACTACACTTGGATCGATTTATCGGGGTGTTGACTTACTTATTCATATTTGACCAAGACTTTATTCTCATTTCGCTATCCCCTAATCATGAAATTAGTGATAGAATGAGAGTAAGAGCTTTATCTTCTTCTTCTTTTAGGCTTGACATCATCTATCTACTGAGCACGGTTTCAAACAAAAAGTGGAGATTATTCACCCTTGCATCATCGTGATCATTTTGACATAAGTCTCTTTTATCATTTTGGTCGCTCTTATTTCTTGGTTTGCATGCCTTACCACACGTAAAAATATAAATTGTAATCTTGTTTTTTAGTGTGTCATCCATCTTTTCTCTATAGGATATAAGCCTAGATCACTCATTGCTAAATCAAACCCAAGAGTATATTTGGCCGGATTTGGGGCTGTTGAGCCAAGTCAATTTCTTTGCTTTCGAAAGGCCAAATTAGTTACGGTAGTTAATGATTCCTACTGTAAACATTGTGACTTCATTATATGCGAACGTATTTGCTACATCCTAATTTATAATTTTTAATTGCCATGTTTATTTATTGAATTGTTGATTATTTATTATTATTAACTTATGATTAGTTGTAACTATTAAATTTATAGCTTAAAGTGATTGTGAATATGTTTACATGTTAAATGGTTTTAGTTGAATGTGTTGTTTGGATAATTGTATTTTTAGACGTTGTAAGTGGTAGATGGTGTTATATATATTTGGGCATTTATTTGATGAGCATCACATTCATGCCATGAACATTTCATTCATGTCATACACATTGCATTAATATCATGGACATTACATTCAACCATTGAAACATATCATTGCATACATTGAGCATCGAGTCAAGTCATCAAGGTTTTGAAGTTAAATCCAGAACGAAGTATTGATTTTCTAAAATTATCAGGTTATCCATTGTTCGTGTTGAACTCGATGGTGGAGTAGTAAAGGCTAGGTTGCATTGTACTCAATAGCGGACCTTAGCGAATTCTAACATATCGAGACGATA
>MKEJ01024503.1:0-15227 GCA_001753735.1 Embelia ribes | reverse complement strand
GTTGAGGTGGTTTATAAACCTCTCTTTATAGTTTTATGGCTTTGTTTTCGGCCATTTTTCGTTTCGTTTGGTTTCAGTTGCGTTTTCGTTGTTATGTTGTGTATTCCTGGCCCTTTTACCTGTTAGATGTTGGGGGGGAGATGCCAACTCTTAAGGTGTTCTATATACCTCAAGGGCGGCCTCTTCTCCGGTTGCTGTTGTTTGCTATTTGCTCTTGTCTTTTCCTCCCTAGGGGCTTGCCCTAGGGGTGGAAGGTACAAGTTTTTGTATTGTCTCTTTTCTTTTTATATACTTTGAAATTTCCAAAAAAACTTCCCTGTTATTCAAAAATTTTTTTTTTTTTTTTTTTTTTTTGTCATAAACTTTTATAGGACGTTAAGCTAAAGTTAACTAGATGTTGACTTTTACAATAACCTAGGGAAGGCTAACCTACAGTACACCATGTGTCATACCATGTTTCCGTTTACGTTCCACATTCCTAAACCATCAGCATAACTAGTAACATAGAGTTGAATTTCTTGGATAGTCAAACAGTGTAAGAATCAATCGATATTTTCAAACTCAGATTAAGTGAACAATTATTTTGTTTGTTCTCTATGCCAATGCTATGGCTTGTAAATTATGGTCCTCTTTATTTTGAAGACTACTTTAGCAACTCTGAATTTAAAAATATATTGTTGTTTGTTCAGTTTGATTTGAAGGACATCGAGAAGTCCGAAGAGAACACTTTGAAGATTAAGGAGTGGGAAGTAGGTAAGTTCCAAGATGAAGTTGCTGCTAGCCAAGGTATAAAGATAAGAAGGCGGCCACCAACGGGTCCACCTTTGCATTATGTCGGCCCATTTGAGTTTCGTATAGAGAATGAAGGCAACACTCCTCGTAACATATTGGAGGAGATCGTGTGGCACAAGGATACGGAAGTCTCGCAAGTAATTTGTCCCCCACTTTTTTTTCACTTTTTCTTTTCTGAATGGTCGGATTGTATACTCATGGAAAATGTTTGTGCACTTTTGCTTTCAGCTGAAAGAAAGAAGACCTTTGCACACGTTGAAGAAAGTTCTTGACAATGCCTTGCCAGCTAGGGATTTTGTTGGAGCTTTGAGGGCGGCTAACTTACGGACGGGTTTTCCCGGTTTAATTGCTGAAGTGAAGAAAGCTTCTCCAAGTAGAGGAGTTTTAAGAGAGAATTTTAATCCGGTAAGCTTTTGTTTGTCTTGTTGTTAGTCATTCATAAGTGTATCTTATTTTCTGTTTTTATTCAAGCTTGTTGCAAGATTTAAGCCTAGTGTACTTCCATTTCTAGACATTTATGATTGAACCAGTACAAAGATCCAAATACCTGTGTATTTAGTTTTTATGGATGAAAGTAAGGACATGTCCTTTTAATATTTATTCTACATTGGCAAATGTTAAAAGAGACTTAAATGGAAAACTACTTGAAAGACACTGTAGAGCAATTATGTCGTTGTACCCTGAAGCCAACTTGGGTGGAGAACAACTATTTTACTTTTATGGTTATGCTTGGTCATCTCAGTATCTCACTGTATATAATGTACAAGGCTATAGTTGTGGGCAGGAGAACCCACGAGGTAGCAAATAGTATCTTCTATTCAATCCCTTTCATCTTTCATCATTTCTAGATGTTAGTTATATATGAAAAAATAACCAAAATATTTTGTGTTCTGTGATGGTCTTGTGCGATAGGTTGAAATTGCTCAAGCTTATGAGAAAGGTGGAGCTGCATGCCTCAGTGTTCTAACTGACGAGAAATACTTTCAGGTAAAAAGTTTGATTTTTTGTTTAGTCCCCATCGACATAGGTGACTGGGTAGAGTTTGATTTTCTGATTTTGAATATGTAATGAAATGCTGATGTTCCATTGCCTTTTTCTCTATTTAAGGGGAGCTTTGAAAACCTTGAAGCTATAAGAAATGCTGGAGTAAAGGTGTGTTCTCTTCCTTACACCAACAATTTTGACGACTTGCTCTTTTTTTCCCCTCTTCTGACGCGAATAAATATGCAGTGCCCTCTACTATGTAAAGATTTCATTGTTGAAGCATGGCAAATATACTATGCCCGAACTAAAGGTGCAGATGCGGTTTTGCTGATTGCTGCTGTTCTACCGAATCTTGATATCAGTTATATGATCAAAATTTGCAAGATTCTTGGATTGGCTGCACTTGTTGAGGTCTGGCTAGCGCTACCCTTGTCAATTTATTGTCCTCTCCGTTGTTTCACATAATTTAGGATATCTAACATTTGGTTTGTTTGAATGGATAAAACCTATGCTTTCATATTTCAAGTTTTCTTTCGTAAAGAGTTCATGTCCATTTGTTTATGATGCTAATGAACTTTCTGTTCTTTTCATATCTTCCTTCTTTGTTACTAAGACTTCTCGCTAAGTTTTATCAACAAAGTAATTTCTAATTTTGTTCATAGGCCATCTGTCTATTCAGTTTGCATGGTAAGGTTGACAAATTGCTAATTGTTCTGTGCCTCCAAGGAATTAATACATTTGGATGATGAATGGTTTGCAGTTTGTTAGTAGCTTCATTTCTTCTTGATGCTGTTTGAGAGTTTGCTTCCAATCTCAGATTGTGGATATGTTTATTTTTGCTTCTACTTTAGGTACACGATGTGAGGGAAATGGATCGTGTTCTTGGAATTGAAGGCGTTGAACTTATTGGTATCAATAATCGAGACCTTGGTATTGCTCCCTTATACTTTAAACAATGTATTTTTATGGAACTGCACTGCTTTTGTAATGCGAGTATGGAAGTTTGAAGGTTGACTGGTTGTGTCCAATATTACCAAATAGCTTTCTCTTATGCATAGATGTATGGCTCTAAGACATAATGCAGTTAATTCTTTACATACATTGATCTTGACGCAGTACGGCTTGGTGCAGCAATATTCCTTGGTCCTTTTCTTTTATTTTCAGTAGAAGTCTTGTCAAGAATAAAACTATCTGTAGAAGATAAAAAACATGCTCACACTTGGCTGAGGCAAGAAGATATTTGCTGCGAGCATATCATGCATGCTTTAATCAAAGTTTATTGTGTAACCAACAGTTTTTTCTCCCACTTCTACTACAGGAACATTTGAGGTCGATATTAGTACCACAAAGAAGCTTCTTGAAGGGGAACGTGGGCAAATGATTCGTGAGAGAGACATAATTGTAAGTTACAATTTCTTGGGACCAATCTCATCATTAGTTACTTGAGTTTGTTCTTTGTCTTTGATATGGAATTTCATCTATTCTTCTCTTTTTTAAACTTACAGGTGGTTGGGGAGTCTGGGCTCTTCACTCCTACTGATATTGCTTATGTGCAAGAAGCTGGCGTGAGAGCAGTAAGCTCCATTATCTCTTTCATTTATTTTGTTCTTCAATTGAACAAATAAAGCTTTGATAATTGCTATACATTCTAAATAATTGTATACTTGTGACTCAACCACATTGATCAATGGGACAGGATCTATAATTGGTACTTGTTTTAACCAATTGTAGCCATGTTATTGTGTAGATTACCTATGTGCATGGCATTTTAGTGTTTTTGAAAGGTAATAACGCAAAATCATTTTGATTAAAGCCAATGCCAGTTCCAACTCCTTTTACGTTTTTGTCTCTGGGCATGTAAAGTTTTGATGGTTGGTTACATTTATATGATAAACTTTCGTACTGCCACACCACGAGTCCATGTGCCTGTGCAGGTATTGGTTGGAGAATCAATCGTAAAGAAGGTTGATCCTGCAGAAGGAATAACTGAACTTTTTGGGAAAGACATTTCCTTGTAGTTCTGGCTGACCGTTGTCTCCACCAAGCGGCGCTGGCTCTGCCATTTCTATAGATAAATCATTTACTATATTTTCAAACTCTCTTCTTTCACAATTTTAATCTGTTTCTTTTGTTACTTATCTTCTTGTAGATTTTACATGAGAAATTGTTGTATTATCAACAGAGAGTGAAAAGTTCAATTCTTTTTTGTTGATCGGAAAATGGATATGCAGATATCTATTCCATATATTTGTGAAGAGTGTTCCCCTAGCACCGCACCATATTTAGTTTCTATGTTATATATAAGGTTCTGAGTTCTATTTCAAATTTCATTTTGGTTCCAACAATAACCAATATTTCGCCACAAGTTTTGCAACTTAGGTGGTCTGTGGCTTTGTACAAATCTAATGGGGAGTAAATTAAGGTGAAAAATCATGCCAATAAAGTTCTTCCATGTCTTGTTGGTGACTCTGATCATGTCCTCTCTTTTGCATAGCAAACCAGGGGCACAATTGAGGAATAAAGGGCTTTTTGAATCAAACTTATTCGCATTCATAAATGCCACACTAACCGTTTCAGGATACCGCTAGCATTGGTCAATATTTGTGTAGTTTAAATTGTCTCCCTTATACGGAATTGTCCTAACCTTGTTAGTTTACTAACAGGAAACTAATCACTGCAAAACTTGGTACGATTTTCTCTCTCTAAGTTTGTTGGGTTGCAAAAAGAGAATTCAAGTACTCTCTTTCGGATTTAGAAAACAATTTTTTTTTTTTTTTGCTTTTGGAAGATATAGGAGAGAAACAGTCGACCAGTTGATATTGGAAGATTTTGGGGTTTTCCTATGTGACCTTTCTGGGTCCAATGGTAGTCAGCAGCTCTCAACAGAAAGGGATGCCAATATATGACATAATGTAATAGCATCAGATTCCACATAATATCATATACCAAAAAATATCACAAACACAAATTGTAGTGGAGAAAGAATGAATAGAGACTGAAGGAACAAAATCGAAACCCTGAAATCTGATAGATGGGGGAAAAGGAAAAAGAAATAAAAGAGGTCACATAAGGACCATTCTAAAATAATATTCAAGTAAAACCTTCAAAATCAAGTTCAAATCACGTCAAGATGGAATCAGCATGACCCATCAGAAGTGGTTATAATCTCGATTGTGTCTAGTGAGGATGCAAATGAATGATTTCTGCTTCGGTAAGTATCAACCAGCACAAGAACCTCAAGTCATGCAGCAAAACCACTTTTTCTGCAGGAAAATGAACAAACTTATTTATTTCTCAACATAAACACAAATAAACAAGTATATTTCAATTTTTCATCCACGTTAATCCTATGAACATATAGCGGAATAGACAGACCACTCAATAAATCATGAGAAGTAAACTCATGATGGGGCATTTTTCTAGTAATTGACAAAATTCACTTGTTAAGAACCCACCAACATCTCGAACCTTGCACAAATAGTCATCCAAAGTAACATTCTACATTTAGTTTTATAAGCTCATGCAAACTTAATTATCTTTTAAATTAATTGTGATCCACACGTATAAGAAAATTTAGGATATGATCATTTGGACAGGAAATAAACAGTCAGGAGTTATCATGTAAGCAACTTGTGAATGCCGATAATGAGGTGTGTCCAGAGCACAAAACATGTCCATGATGTTTGGTTACAAAAAACATGTTCAAAACATCTCATTTCAAGACCCATCGGAAATATTTGTGAGGTTGGCGAGATAAGGGGCATAAATGACATCAGAGATTTCTAAACCCAAAATGGAAAAAGCAAAAGTCATATGCAACTTACAGACTGGGGTTTTCCAAGAGTCGTCCTGGGCTTAAAAGTAGGTTCATCTCTTGTGGGTGAATCAGGCTTGCCTCCCGTCTTCTTCTCATTCCTAGCCTTGTTAAAGATAACCGTAAATCCCTCAGCTGATGCTGGATCATTCACATCCCATTCACCGAACTTTGGCAAGGGCCCACCTGTATCCTGTAATGTCCAATACTAAATTTTGAGATAATTAATAACATCAGGACATCTAAAAGTACAGTTTCTTAATAATTCCATATGTACTATCGTCTATCCACAATGAAGTGATGATCACTAGTCTCAATGCTTTCACATATTCAAGACTGATTTAAGAACAAAAACACCAATAAAAAATATGCAAATAAGAGACATCTGTGCTTGGAAACATGCATGAAAAGTGACTCCTAAGTCAAGCAGACAAATTTCATATTCACAACTGCAGTGAATATCAGATTAGCAGTGAATAACTAATGCTACTAACATACATAAAGAAGAAAACCGAAAGAATCATAGTCCACCATGCTATGCTACACATTTAAAATTGTATCAACAAAAGACTTCACATCATCTTAAGAAATGTTTCTGTTTGCTCCGCAAAGAAACCAAAAAAAAAAATCATCCAACATTATTCCAAATACATATTTCTGTAATAATAATAATTTGTTTAACACCATGTATGTAAGTATGTGCCTTAAGAGTACCAATTATAGCACACAAATGTCTTTGTGTGCCCATATCTATAATAATAGAACTTATGAGATGACCTTCAAGTGAGTACTATAAAGCCACAGATCCTAACCAAACGTTTACAGCTAGAACTTACAAATGGATTTATTGACCAAGTATCATTGCACTACCGATTCAAGATTGGATCGTCACCAATGCCTAACCTAAACCACTAATGGCTACATAAAGTATATTATACAACATGAAGATTGAATTTAAAATTCATTTGACAAAAGTAAAATTTTGAAATAACCCTTTTGAGCTGCATAACCTTATGCAAAGTCACTCAAGCAACCCCAATTGAGTCCCCACCCTAAATTTAGGGATTAAACCCAAATAAACCCTGCCACTAGCATATTCAAACACTATTGAATGCTCTAAAAAATAGGGGGCTTTGCAATGGTGTTCCCTTTTAATGTTCCTACCTATTCCGGTTCAATTTTAAAGTTTCTTTTTCAAGTTTAACGATTCCCAATATCTCAGCTTTTATTTTAAAGTTTGATTATAGTGATAATGAAGTACCTTTTTCTACAATTTGAAAACTCCAAAGCTCAGGGCTCACTATTTGTTTTTCAGCTGGAGAATTTGTGGTTTTAAAATTAGAAAAAGGGTACAAAATATAGAGAAATGGAAAATATAACCATTACCCCCCAAAAAAAATAGGGGAAACAGTTAGCAACGATATTACAAATAATCGAAGAAACAAAGTTATACAACGTTGCTTTGAAAAAAATAGCAAGCTAGAAAATAAATGTATAAAAATATGATTATATATTTTGAGAAAAAATATACGAGTTTCGAAACGATGGATAACCATAAATCCAAAGCTCATATAGGATAGATTAGGGAGAGAAATTTGAGAAATTTTTTTAATCAAATTAATTAAAAATGAATCAACAATTACAAGTCAAATTAGGAACAAACATGGTAAACGTTTCATTACTGATATACATGGATGGACATATAAATACATATATATATATATGTATGTATAGATACAGAGAGAGAGAGAGAGAGAGAGAGAGAGAGTCGCACCGCCATAGACAATTACAGAAGCTGAGAACTGAAGCTTTTTTTCGCCTTTTTTTATTATTCGCTTCGCTTCTTCTCTTCTATTCCTTCAAGCTCGATGATTCCAAATGAATTACAAAGAGAGAGAGAGAGAGGAAGATTCTATATATATGTGTGTGCATATATATATATAGATATATGAGTTAGTTTTATTTTTAGTTCCTAAACTATACGGTATGTTTCATTTTTGTCCCTGTATTGTAGTAGTATGCAGTTTTAATCCCTACACTTTATACATAATGCACTTTTAGTCCCAATAATTTACATATTATACATGATTATTCCTAAATCTAATACTGTCAGATTTTTAAACTTTAAGGTACTTTAAATCATGTAAAATTTTTATTTTTTAAGATAAAATATGATAAAATAATGTGATGCTTGAATTTGAGATTTCAAGTAATTTCTCATTAGTTTTCATATATAATTGGACTTCAATTATTTTATATTTATTAGTTAAAATGCTTGATTTATTGATAACAATAATATGTTGTTCGAATTTAAAATTTTCAAATATTAAAAGTATAAACCAAAAGAGAGAAAAAAGAAATAAGCATGCACAAAGTTTTGTATCATTATTATACTTACTGAAAGTTTTTAATGACGTTAAAGTAAAAGACGAAAAATGTACAATACTTAAAAGCTTAAGAACTTAAAATTCCTAAAGCTTTAAATGCTCGCGAGCTGTCATTTGATTCCTAACTACACTTACATCATTTTAAGCTCAATATTGATTTTATATTTAAATTTTCATCTACTCTTATATAAAATTTCAAACAAAATATTTAATTCCAAAAATGTTAAATATTAATGATATTTTAATAATTTTGAAGTGAATTTTAAGTTTGGAATTATTAAAATATTTAAGATGACATATCTATAGTAATAATTAATAAAGACAAAATGAATTTTTAATGAGATATTTTAATAATTATTTTAAGATAAATTTTATTTACTATAATAATCACATGAAATATATATATATATATATTTCGAGCAGCTTGGGAGCCTAACTAACTGAATTGCTCTATGCTAAAGATTGAACATTTAGTACTATCTAACTCAAAATTGAGCTTGACCTTGGTTAATTTACTTTTAAGCCGAACTTAAATCGAACATTTATCGAACCAAGCTCAAGCAACTTGCGATATTCCTCGCCCAGCAAGGCTACATGAAAGTGTACCAACGAAAATAGGACCTGGCCCACAATCTAGGGATAAAAAGTGATACTAACCCTTCAACAATTGATGGGTAGAATTTAAAGAAAGTGAGATATTTTGGAACAAATATAGACTGAACTAATTAAGGATTTGACTCTGCTCAAAGCTCATTCAAATGTAACTATGTGGAGCCTAAATGGTACAATATATAACTAGTTAAATAAACGGGTCGAACTCGAAAAGCCTATTTAATTCATAGTATTGAGATGATGATAGATTGGAGTAACTTGGTGCTAGACTGTATTAGTTAATCTTATAATAACGAAAAACAACGTAACGTTGCAGAATTTTCCTTCTCCCTCTTTCCTCTCATTATCTGTCTGCACTGCCATGTCTCTCTCATATTCATCAAGGAGTTTGTCCTTACGTTGCAGCTGAGAAGGATGCTGAGTCCCCACCCATTTTTAAAACGGAGGTACAGTGCAATCAGTGGACAGCCTTGTCAGTTGTCTGTGACTGGGCCGTGCATTGCACGTGTCCATGTACACGTGGGTGTGTACCTTCCTTTCTAATAATATGTAAATACTATTACTGAGTGGGAAAAAACAATTGTATATAAAATAAATTGGCAAATAGAATCCTATGCGGAGGATGGCTGAAGATGCTCGAAGTCATATCAACATAAGAATTTTTTTCATGTAATTTATAAGAATTATTACATTTTAAAGACAATTTATTGTAAAAATTTTTAATTTAATCTTTATTAAAAATAATATAGTAAATTAGTTCTCAATTTATAGTAATTTTATTCTCAAAATATTGTAATACTGTATAAAATTTTCTTATATGTTACATGAAAAAAAAATCTATGTATTGAGAGCAAACCCGAAGATGCTGTGCTATGTGATAATGATGGTGTAATGGTAATGGCAACAAATAACAGGACACGTGAATGCATGCAGGGTATGGGACCAACTTATTAATTGTTGGTAATTTTCCTCTAGGACATGGACGACCCTAACGATAATGACGGAAGGGCCAGTGTTATGTTCGGTTTAAAGAATTGTTGACATTAAAAGGACAAATTTTACCTAAATTTAAATGTAAATAAATTCTTTTAATCTCTAAAATTGTGAAAATAAGTGGTGGAGATGGTATGCCAAGCACCATTCTCCGCAACCCCTATAAGAATATCAGTGCGGAGGAGTGTTGAGAAAGATCGAAACTTAAATATGTTGGGTGGATGCATTATTCTCTCACTAATAATAGTTCTATTTTGTATTTTCAAATATCGAGGAAAGATCCACTCAAATTACATTAGTACTATTGCTTCTCAATGAATAAGACAACAATTGGCACATGTAAAATTTTTTAGTTTGTCAGCTCATAACTTTGACGGCAAAAATAAATGAAAATGGTCTCACATACCAAAAATATAAGCATTGTCAAAATGAATCTATTTTTCATGAATCGATGGAATATATGCGAAACATATCAAAAAGTTATAATCTTTTAAACTCATATAAAAGCTTATAGAATAAATCTCCTTCCTATCAAATCGTTTGTGTGTTAAGATTCTTATTGTCAGAATTAAAACTAATTATTCGTACGAAAAATGGAAGTGTAAATAAATAAATAAGCATATCTTGAAAACAAAGCCCGATCACAACGAGGGTATTTCACTTGAATTTGAATCATCACCGCGGAGCACCGGAAAATAAACTAGCGGTGGGATGTGTTATTAGAATGACATCCTTATTATCCACGATATAAATACTCTAATATGTTGTCCCAAATAAGAATAGAAAAATGAGAAAGCTATTATACTTGGATTGCGTACAAAAGGCTATGTCGAGGTGTATTTATATAGAAATAACTAGGAACTCTTCCCATATCTAGTTGATGTAGGATAAATACAGCAACTGTGTCATCCCCCTAATGAACGCCACAGTTGGGTCACAAATAGACCCAAAGTCCAACATCTTCCACTTGCATATGGTGGGTATAGCTCTCAGTCATAATCTCTCTCAACTCAAATATAGAGTTAGTCATACTAGTAAATGGTTCGTACGACCGCTAGGCACACCTATAAAATTTGGGAGTTCTGTACTAGAAACTCAATAAGCTTGCATAGAGACATCAATCATCACAAAGAAAAGTGCCATGTTACCCTAAACAAAATCAAATGTATCGGTGTAAGCATTTTCAATCCCTCAACATAAAATATGCTCAACCCTTTAAAGCTTTCGCTTTTATATTTATATATCGTCGCCTCCAAGACAAGAGTCAAAAGTTGCGCAATGATTATAAAGCGGGTTGCAACATTCAATCTTCCTTTGGCATCATGTCACTTAAATTATATTATATTTGTTAACCAGACATGTCCTAGAAGGTGGCATCGATCATCACCGAAGGCAATATGCTAAAGTAGTTACACTATTTCCATCACTTCATGGCATAATTAAAAGTCTAAGTTGTACTTCTAAGTATATACTTATGTGTATATCGTTATACAAAAAAGGACTAGAAGTCTCACACGATAAAAGAATAGGGATCCACCGACTTCATTATTTCAATGGTCACCAAGCACATTTATTATGAAGTACGTACTATGGTGAATACTATATCCAACTAGGAGAGTGCATGTCCTATTCACCATACAAACCTTGGTCCAATTTCTAGCTTATTGCAGCATTTGACCCAAGTTCTCTATTTGCTCGCACAAACATATTTAAGGAGACAAATTAAGATCTAGCATTCGACTATCTTATATGGGTATGATGGAAATTGGGTAATAAACATCATCGATCTTCAAATACGGTACCATCTTATTACTTAAAAATAGGGTGACACTAATAAATGTCTCATTTTTGCACGCCACCAAGGCGCCAAAGGCGATTGCTCGTGTAAGTGAGCTAATCTAACCTGTTGACATACAATTTATGTGTGTGATATAAAATGAAATATCCATAAACTAACATGTAATGAAGAATAAAAAATATATTATGATGCAATATCAATACACCAACATATGGTGAATGCATTAAACTATCAAAAGTCCCTAATATATCAATACAAATGAGCTACCTAAGCTCCTAAAGCCCCCAAATGAGCTAACTAATCCTCGTTAGTAATACGCATAGTTTGGGGATCCACCATCATGTGTATTGTATGAATGTGCTTTACGATCACTTTCTTTGTGCCTTTATGTGTCTAAACAAGTGGTACTTTTAGTCAGTATGTTTGGTTTAACAATGATCTAATCAAGAGTCCTTCACATATGCAAAGACTGCCATCCAATCAAAATGAATAGTTACATGACCCATATAAGGAGTGACTACTTATAGAAGTAGAAGGAGCCTCTTACACTAAACAACATCTAGCACATAGTTGCGTGAGCAAGCCATGAACTATATCTCATCATTAGATAAAGCTATTAGAGTTTGCTTCTTTCTACTTCTAACTGTTAGAAATTCCTAATTAATTTTTTATTTTACTACTATGATTACGTGTTGTATTTATCATATTAGTATTGTGTAGTATGTGAATGACATTGTGTTGTATGCGTAGTGCGTTGTTACATAGCGTGGCTTATAAGCAGTGGTGTTGCATTGCATGTTAGTAAGGTGTTGCAGTATTGCGTAGTACTGTTTAGTGTGTAGTAGTATGCATGTATATAAGGAGTATGTATATATGTATTTTAATGTGTAGTAGTATGTATATGTATACATGAGTAGAGTATGTGACAAATATGTATATTATATGTGTCACGTGGGTGATTGTTAAAGTAAAAAATTGTAAGTTGTAAGACAAGGGTCCATAAGGTGTCCAATGAGGCCCTATCATTGGACAGTCATCAGGAAATCTATATTGAAAAAGGTGTTCGATGGGCGTCCATCGGCGAACAGCCGCCGAATAGCTGACTCTTAGTTGTCGGACACACCAGCATGAGAAAAAGTGCTTTTTAATCTTATAATATAACACACTTGATCTCATAAAGTCACTTTACTCTTTTCCACAAAAATCTAGTGAGAAAGGGTATGGAGAGGTGATCATTATATTTTCAATTGTCTCGGTGTGGTTTGATCTATCTCGGGTAGGCGTACGCGAAGAAAACGTTGATATTTGGCTTCCTCATTGCTTAGACTTTCTTTTGAGGTAAGTCTCACTTTCAATCTTGTTCATTCATGTTGTCTTAGTTTCCATGCACTTATTGTACATCGAAACAAAGTTCATATTCCTATTCATCTTCTCGCGTAGACCATTTTCTTCTATAAGCGCGTAACGATCCATGTTCAGTTACTAGATCAATCCATAGGGCGAAGTGGAGAGCATTTGGGGATTGTCTTAGCATGGCTTGGCATTGTTTCGCAAGGACATTATTGTTAGCATGCGAGGTATGGTAGTTAATGAACTTTGATATAATCCTGAGATTTCTGCCATATGTTGACGTGATGAACATGTCTTGTATGCTTAGTAGTATGCGTTGATTTCGTAGTTGTATGGTATAGAATAAATATGACTTCGATGTATGGCGTAGCTTATTAACATGTTTATTGCGTAGTTAAATAACATATCTAAATGCATAGCTTTATATCATGTTTAATGTATAACATTGCATATGGCATGGCATTAACAAATATGTTTTAAAAGGAATTGAATTGAAAAGGCATTGTTTTAATTTGAAACGGAATTTCTTTGTATCATAACACATGCTAGGTTGCTCATTTTTCTTTCTTTTTGTGACTTATAGTATCGCCCTTATAAAATGCGTAGAAAGTAATGAGGCCTACAACCTTACCGTGAAAGTCGGGAAACCTGATTAGGAATTATCCATTCGTCAATGAAGGCTTTGGTTTCTTCACAATGCGGGAGGTGGATCTTAGCAATTTTATTAAAAAGCATAGAGATACTAGTCCCAATTTTATAGGAGTTGGCATTGGCATTGGCGTAATGCATTGGTGTAATAGTGTGGTAGTATTGGTATACATTGCATTCATGATACATTCATGTTTATGATCTAATTTCTTATATGATGTTACATATTCATTCGTATTATACATATAACGTAGTCTTTCTTTTATCATACAATTAATTGGCTAACCGTATACATTCCATTTTTGTTTCTACGATGTATGGTTTTGTAGGTGTGGAGGTAGGCGCAGAGTATTATTAAATGCTCAAACTTTGGTTGTATATATTTTTGGCATATTGGACGTTACATGTTTGGCTTCATAGATGATATATTGATTTACTACATGATAAATCTTACTTCATGGTATATTGTATCATATTCGTTGCTCAATTTTATAGCATTAACATCATAGTATATTTCATGGCATTAATATCATAGCATCAATTTTCTCGTGGTATATATCATAGCATAATCATTATTGTAGCATTAACAATTTCATAGATATTGAACCACCTGCATATTCATGATATTTGTAGACTTTTCATGCTTAATTCTTTGAAAACATCGTTGTATAATTCGTGGATAAAATTCGTAGTTTTATGGAAATTCTAAGGCATGTCTATCATAGAATAAAAGCATATTCTTTGTGGAAGATTTGAAAGCATGAATATCATGAGTACATTGTATCATTGTCATTTGTAATATTTGAGTCATTTTCTATTTCCTTTTAGGGTACCAATATCGACTTTTACCCTCTAAAAGCTCGTAGTTTTTCTTTCATGGATAAGCTTTGGAACATACACCCCTACTGTTAAGAGCTAGGAAACTTGTGCAGGGAGAGACCTTCGATAACTCTAGGTATTAGTGCACCTTAAAGTCGGGCCTATGATCCATGTTTCACTAGAATGAGTTTATTTTAGGATGGGCATTCGTAGTTCGCCCTATAACCTTCGTAGAGGTACTAGTCTCACCTTTCCCCTTGAGTCATTATCGGAGTTCATTGTCAAAGTTCATAGTATTCGTTGACATTTGTAGCAGTTGATGTTCATTCACGCATTTCGTTTAAATCATGTACATACTTTTATTTTATTATCATGTGCATACATTTTGAGACCGCATAAACTCATATTTATCTTGTTGATTGGCCATCGAACCTGTATTTCATTTTTGTATATTATTGTTCAATCTGTTTTGTTGGCACGGAGGCTTGCTTGAATAGTGTATTGTAGGCATGGACTTTCTATGATGACGTCTACTTATACTTTTGTAGTCGTGGCCTTTACTTTCCACTTGTTTATTTTGTTGTTCCGGGTCATAGACGGGTTGTATATGTAACTTATTCTTTTGTCAAGTATGGAGCTTGAAGCTTTATATTGTAAACTCGAACGTTTACCTTGTAGTCGTGGTGGTTGTATAATTATGTAAATAAGGTTGTGGATTGTTGTAGCTACTATAAGATTCGATGTATGTGTTTATCATCCAGATCCTGTCGAGGTTGTACCTTAGCATCAGCCAAATATTCCTTATGCTAGCTACATAATACCCGAGTCGCATATGAATATACCTCCAGCTCCAGCTCTAACTCCAGCTCCAGTTCCAACCCCAGCTCTAGAATCGATATCAACATTAGGTTCTGACATTCCTTCGGTATCAAATTTAGGTCCAACGTCGGCATCAGATTCAGGTCTAGTGTCGGCACCCGCATCTCAGGTAATACCTTACAACTAGCTACGATCTAGTTTCAAGATAAAT
>MKEJ01024501.1:0-11651 GCA_001753735.1 Embelia ribes | reverse complement strand
TGAGTTTGGTAATAAGACCACTGGGCCAACCCCTTGGGGTTATTGTTGTAATAGCTCTGATTATTTGTTTTGTGATGCTTATATTAGTTAGAGCATTCACACCAGCCTTTCTCATTAAATTTGTAAATCTTCTTTTCTAGTAACCCATTCCTCTTACAAAATAAAAATGGACAATTTTCAGCCTTTTTAAAATGAATTTTTTACATAATTAATTTGATAATATATAAATTAAAAAAAATATTTTTTGAATATGTTGTGTGTTTTATATATAGGCGGGAAAAATTTTATTTTTTAATAGAGAAATGGTGAATGATAACATTCTTATTTAGAAAAGTCATTGTTGCATTTCTAGAAAGTCTTTTAAAAATAAAAAGACTGAATTTATATTATTTCTCCTCATTTTTTTGTTTCCCTTTCTATTTGAGAAAGGAAAAGTGCCTGCCTACAGAAAGGCTGGTGTGAATCCTCTTACCACATTTTATTTTGTCTTCGGAATTTTTAATTTGGGTATTCTCATCAGTGTAACTATTTTAAACTTCCAAATTTTAACAAGTTTACCTTCAATTCTAAAATTGAGGGTGAGATATGGAGAATCTGGTTAGATGTGTCATTTGTAGATTTCTACTAACTTTCTTTTAATGGTTCGTTACCCTATTAAAGAATTAAGCATCCTTTCTTCTAATAACTCTTTTTTTATTGGGTTTACTTATTGTTGAAATTCAATTGAAATCGAAGACAGCTAGTGATGTCTTTAGTCTAGTGGTCTCAAGGAGAACGTTTTATTAAAAGAATTTCATGCTGAATTTATCATTGTTTTTCATTTTAGAATAAGGGAAAATGACTAGGGGTGTTGAAAGTTAAGAATTGTTATACCGGATTTGATATGATACATATTTGTGTTGTTTATGCTTCGCTCCCTTATTGATTGTTTCCATTTACCAAGTAAGATATGCCGGTACTTTTTTTTGCTGTTTAATTGGAAATCGTAAGAGATCCTTGTTTATTTTTGCTTGTTGGTTATTATCTGTTGATATGAATCTGAAGCTTGATAAAGATTATTATTTTCTGTTGATATGAATTTGAAGCTAGAATATCTAGGATTTAAACTTTTAATGTTCAAATGAGGAGGATGTGACTAGATGTGCCCATACATACTTTTTCAAGCGTTGAAGATGCATTTTGTCATGTTAATGCTTAGTTCCCAGGAGAGGTGTTTCTTGTACCGGTTTTGTTGTATAAGACTGAATGATAATGTTACATTTGTCATGTTCATGCTTTAGAAGTAATTGACAATAAATGAGAGAAGGAAAAAGACATAGAAGTTGCTTTTAGGAAGTAGAAAATTCAATATCAATACCTGTTGTTGATTAGATTGTAAATGGTTCATGAGCATTGAAACAATCAGCACAATATAGATGTCATCATTGACTAGAATTTCAATTGCTTACAAGTCTCGGCACAGAAGTTCTGCAGTTGTAGTATTTCTTGATAGGTTCATATAACCATATTTACTATTTCTAGTTCCATTTCCCAAATACTCCCTCCATCCGTAAAAAAATGTCCCCATTCTATCAGCACATAGTTAAGGAAAAGGCAAGAAAGCAACTTTTCAAATTTGAATGTAAGTAACAAATGTCACATTTAACCCATCCAAGTTTTTTCTTATTATTGTTTCTAGCAATTATAACGGTAATATTGTCAATGCCTTTGCTTTTTGCAATGATTGGGGACACAAAAGGTAAATGTGGACAATTATTTTTGGACACTACAAATTGTGAAATGGCACTATTATTTGTAAACGGAAGTAGTATCTAGCAGATTCCTTAATCCGAATGTAACATTATAACTTGTTTGCTCTTTTTGCGCTTTATTTAGTGATGTTATGCCCTTTATTATGACCTTACTATCGTTGAGCTTTTGTTTTGGTCTTACAATGTACAGTGAGTTGGGCAAAGCATGTATGAGGTTGAAAATAGATGCCAGCTGCAAGATTTGCTTGCTTGCTTAGGATAGTTTACTCTTGCTTCATTATTGAGTTCATGGTGCTTTTATACAGAAATGGAGCAAAGGCAAGCAAAAGGAAAAGGTGAACAACATGGTTCTTTTCGACAAAGCGACTTATGACAAGCTTCTCTCTGAAGCTCCCAAGTACAAGCTCATCACTCCCTCGATCTTGTCCGACAGATTAAGGGTACGCAAGAATTTCTCGTTTGTTTGAGGTTTCATTGTCAATTAAATTTCTATTATTGAGCTATTTTTAATTGTTCATATTTATTTCTATCTTAGTACTAGACATGGGGAATGTTAATTGTTACCACACGATAAAAATAAAAACATTGGGTGCACAATTTCCACGAAATTGCTAATTTCAGCAATTTTTCATCATCAACTTGCTGTTTCTGACAGAGATCTCAATTGTTAAAACCGAGCCTGTCAAATTATCTCTGGAAGAGTTTACAAATGTTTTCTAGATGCTATGACTGGAATCGCGAATGATGTTTTTTGCTTTATTTTGTCATTGACTGCATGTGGAGATGATTTTTTTGACATAAATAGGTACATGAAGTTGAACACCTAGAAGAGATATCATTGTGTACTGCATATGGCCAATTTTTTTTTGTACAAAGAAGCTTGATATGGATGCCACCTCACACTTTAGTTGACATAAAATACAAATTTCCTTGAGAATGTTGTGAGAATGGTAGTTCTGAATAGTATTTGTTTCCATCTTAATTTTTTTAAAAAAAAAACTCTTATATGCCCGGAATTAGTTATGGTTTTGTGCTATTATCATTTGTTTGAACTTTTCTTCAAAACTTTCATATGCACGGCATTCTTTATGGTCTTGTCATCCTACCTGTTCTTTAGCCAAACAGTTCTTCATAAAGGTTCATTAGTTATTAGTTCCTTGTGGTTATTTGTTATTATGTTTTCAGGTCAATGGATCGCTGGCACGCAAGGCAATCAAAGATTTGATGGCAAGAGGTGCCATTAGGATGGTTTCTGCTCATGCCAGTCAGCAGATCTACACTAGGGCCACTAATACTCAGTAGACGGCTTCATTTTCATTAGGCTTTAAAGAAGTGTTTGTCATATTGTTTCTTATCAGATGAAATCTGGTCTCATTTTACCCAAAGTTCTTAATATTGATGAGTTTTATGACAGCTATTTAACTTTAATTTCTATTTTTCGACCTTAGAAGAGGCTGCATGCTACTGCTACTGTACTGCATTCATGTTGTGAATTTCGGATGCCTATTTAGTTTTCATTCTGTTCTGCTGTTAAAATCCTCGTTCTTTTTGCGTTTTGACTCTTATTCGAAACAATGAAAGGCAGTGAGCATTAGCATTTCATATGAACCATTATACGGGCAGCCCTTGGTAATATTTTTTTTTAATTTGAAACCTTAAATGCTTTTAATTGAACTTCGCCTTTTGAGTTCACTGTTTGCTCCCTAAAATATACTCCCTTAGTTGTAGGATTATTTTAAGTAATTCTTCAAAATTTGAATTAAACCTATTTTTTATATATCCCCTATTAAATTTTGCCTCACTATAATTCATGCATATAATTAGACTTGTTTAAAACATTTTATTTGTTAGTTTTTGCCATATTGAAACGGTCATAGTGGTCCATTATGCTACAAGAGAAAATATGATTTATTATCATATAACATAAGTAATAAAGTTTATTACGAAATACAAAAGAATGTATAGGAGTTCCTCTAATCGTGAATATTGTGGAATGTGATGGAAAAAGATGCAAGTTCTCGCATTTGATGACTAATGCGGATTATCACAAGTAAATTATTAGAACATAATATATTGGTGGAATTATGCCAATGGTTCCTACTCAATTGTTGGACTTTCTATTTGGTCCATATCTTTTTAATTTAATTTAATAATTTTGGTAGTTTAAAAAACCTTACATTATTAGTTCCTTGCATGACATGAGTGTCTAATTTTGATGGCCAGTTAAACCAAAATTGATGGACACACTTTTGAGCCCCACATGTCTATTCAAATCGACATAAGTGAGGTTTGAGTTTTCGATTTTAATTTCCTTTCATCCCATCATTATTTGTATTCTCAATTTAAGACCTCTAGGCCCTCCACAACCAATCAAAGCTCATGTTTGAATGGTTAGTAATATGTTTACCTGCCTTAATCTTACACGTATACTATCCATTCTCTCAGTATGTCTTAACCGTCTGCTATATTTCTCTGTTTGAAACTAGTAGGTTTTGAAACAGAATTTGTTATCGTCACACAAATTAGGGGGAGTGAAAATTGGAAAATAGAGTTTAACAAAACTATTTGGGATAATCTATCGCTATTATAATATGTTCAACAAAAGAGGGTTTAACATGATTTAAGACCTCAAGGCCCTCCACGACCAATCCAAATCGCTATTATAATATGTTTTTGGAAAAATAATTCAATTTTCTATTACTTTCATTTTTTATGAACATTATTTTGGAATAATCAGTCGACAGACAGGTTAACTTGTCGACAGATAGTTTTGAACCACATAAAATCTGCATGGATGCCACAACGTTTTGACCAATACTCCTATCAAAACATCCCCACCACCGAAATAAAATATGTTTTTTTTGGAAGAAATTCAAATCATTTTACTAGCATTAATGAGAGGGAGAGGGTAGAGAGCTTAAGGGTGGAGATTTGATGAAATCATTGTCTCCCGAACCTATCAGTACTAATTTAGGAGCTACGGGGCCACTGCTTATGCTGCTAGACAAAATTATTTTGTAATTATTGAGTTAATTTTTGAGATTTTCCATCCTAGAGTTACATGCAAAGAGTTATAAAGTAATTAACCCTTATAGTGATAAAATTTTGGTTTTTATGAGTTTTAATAAATTTATGGTTAATGAAGGTAGTAATTATGCGTGCGTGTGTAATATGAGAGTATCTGGTGTTATCTGGTGTAAGTAAAAATGATTATGATCAGAAAATATTCATTTTTACACATAAGGAGATTTGCAGAAATTATTAGATATATCAGCGAATGCTAAATTGTAAGAAATTATCTACTAAATTTATATGAATATGAAAATTTGGGACATTAACTATGATATTTGGTGAAGTTATGTTTGCTAAGATAATTAATAGGAATATTTCTATAATATTAGGATATCAAGAATTTGTCAACTTTCTAAAAATATGAAACTTGTAGAATTATAGAAAATATGGAAATAAGGAGAATTTAGGAAATTATGACTCATGGGACTCCCACTAAAAATTTTGGATAAAAGGAAACAATGAGTAGATGTATAATTGGGGGTATAATTGAGTACTTACACGCATAAATTAAAAAATTTGACTACGTAAATAACATGTATGAGGTGATTAAAATACTGATATATTTAGGAGCAAATGGTTTGAATTACCAATTAAGACTCTATCTTGACCGTACACTTGGAATGATGAGGGACATAAATATGGTTAATGAATCTAAACCCCTATTTAAATGATTTGAAAGACTACACGTGGAGTGTAAATATGTAAGCGAGCGAAAAATTATGAAAATAAAGAAATTGTATGCTATGATATTTGTGTGTGCTATGGTGCGATTAATTCTTACAAAGTGAAGCGAAGTTACTTGATCCTGTGTACTAATTGAAGAAGTACAGTAGTACTAAGATAAACTTTAATTTTCTTAAGCTAGATAAATGTTAAAAAGAAAGAGAAAAAGATAGAAGGCTTGTTATGTAAATTACTAGCTTACATACACTATGTACCAATTATGGAAATTGAACTTTAATTAGAGAATTTTTTATAAGTAATTCAAAATGTAAGTATGGTGGCGTATCTCTCCGATTAGGATTCGTCTTTGTTTGGTTAAGAATTGGGATATGAGTATGTTTGGACTTTGTTTATGCATGACATGAGAAAGTGAGAAATAAATATACTTTATAAACTATTGAGTACTATCGAATTAATCCATAACTTTAATCCTTTGTAAAATCTTGGGGCCATTGTAAGGTCCTACATATAAAAAGAGAATAGGTGGTATAAACTATAAACTAGGGGGGCTAAAATTGTGATAAATTGGAAACTAAAAGGGAAAGTTAATTATTCTCCTTATTTTCTCCGTTCATATTACGTTATTTTTTCTAAAACCTATGTTAATAGAGAGAGAGGGGAAGGGATAAGAAAAGAAGATACTCTATCAAGAGGAATTCCCTACAAAGCAAACTAATCGTAGATTTGGAATCCTCTTCTCATCCTCATTAATTTTACGTAAGTATTAACTTGTAATCCTTCGGGTTATTTATACCCGCTATTGTTCTAATTCATCAAAACTTTACTCTAATGATGAATTGATGTTAAAATTATTACTAATAATGAGAATTCTCGATCAATTTTCGTTATAGGCTCGTGATTGTGTTGACAAGCCCTAGGGAAGGAGTTAGGGTTTGATTTCCGAGCTTTTTGAGGGGCATCAATCGTTATCGCATAAGGTATATGGCAGAAATTTGACTTCAATTCTAGTAAAAATCTTGTATGAAATTAGTTATGGTTGCTATAAAAAATGTAAAAATTTAAGGATTTACAAACTATGTTTTCACCTTTCTCGGGTTGTGCTGTACTGGACAACCGTGGGACCGGTGTCTGGGGACCGTGGGCATGGTGGGACTGTGGTAGTGAAGGACCATTCAAACGATCTACTGCAGAATGGTCATAACTGAATTGTTTAAAAAGAAAGAAGTAACAACACATGCATGTTTAATCCTAATTGAATAGTAGAAATTAGTAGTAAATAGAGGTTACATGATTGGGATTGTGTTAGAAGTTAAATGACATAGTTAAACTAATAATGTGATTGTATGTCTTACATGTTAGATTGAGCGTAAGCATGGTTGTGATAGAATTAGAGAGTAGAATTGTTTACCCTATATTCATATGTTGTAAGTAGTTGTGGTTGTTGGCATGTGAGGGAATGTATATTCTGCGGTGGCCGTGGCACACGGAGATTGTGTTGGCCATATCACTTTTGAGGGCCATATCTTGACCCTCAAAAGTGATCAATGGCCTCGGAAACAATATTTGCGAGTAGTCAGCAGTATGTAGGAGAGCAATATATCCTGGATATTTGATGTGATGCTTGGTAGATGGTTGAAATGTTGTTAGTTGTAGTGATATATTTACAGTTGATGTTGTATAGTTGTTTGCTGCACATTCACATTTTTTTTATTGCATGTTATATTTTCATATATCTCTCTTTTCTTTAGAATTGTATACTAGTCTATGACTCGTGCCTGCTTGGTTGGTTTTTCTACTATTATTTTGCATGAAAATGTCAAGCAGAACTAGGGGTTGAGAGTTATGAGAACCGTGGATATGACAGGTTGGAGTTCACTCGGGGATTTTTAGGCTTTATTTTTCATTCAGTACTTTATTTCTTTTTACAGATAGTTGTAGGCCTACGAGCTAAGTTGGGATGTGATTTCATTTATTTTTAATAATGATGTATGGCCAGAAAAATATGATAATAAGGCCGGTTGATTTATGTTTATTACTATTACCTTGGGGCAATTTTTAATAATAAAGAGGATTGCTAGTTGTTTTATTTGATTATATGATGGGGTTGGGTATAGTGACGTACTCGGGATTCCTTAAAATTATGGGGTATTACAGTTGGTATCAGAGTACAAGGTTTACGACTATCTTGGGAGCTGTAGGTTATTAGGTCTGACGGGTAGGACATCTCGAGTGAGCTGCGTCTAGAAATCCAGGTAGGTGTCTAAAATGCATCATTCCATGTTGAATTATTTTCATATATATATATTTCAACATTTTAAAACCAATAGCTTATAGTAGCAAATGTCGACTCTTATCTCTGTGTTAGACAGACTATAGGTATAATATGGATCTTTTGTTAGTAGACGAAGTTAGTGATAGGTTATTTGGGATTTGCACATATATATTTTTCTTACCATATATAATGCGGGCATGTGATTGATTACTCTGAAATTTCTCTTGAACTTATAGATAGCTCAAAGAAGACATGGTGAACATAGGCATAGAGGTTGTAGTGGATGTGGCGGTCGAGGCAGTCACAGCGGGAAGAATGTCATTCCTCCCCAGGTAGTGCAGACTCACCCCGAAAAGGAAGTTGTTTCAGTGGGAGTCCAGGAAGATATTCCGGTAGTCCATGTACATATGGCAGGAGCAACTAGGGTTGCTCTAGCACCCGTTCCAATATACCTACATCAGATAGCCACCATAATATAACTGGCAGTCAAGGCAGTGCTCAAGGCAACCGGGGTTTAGTAGCCTGACAACTAGATCATCGGGGCACGGGTCATGCTAGCGTAGAAGGAGATAGGTAAAGTTGATGCGCCTATATTTTGTGGGGGTGCAGATTCAGAAGGAGTGGACACTTGGGTATCCAACCTGGAGCACCATTTCTATATGGTCGGGGTAGCAAATTGGTCGGTAATGGCGAAGATATCACCATAGTTCCTAGGGATGAGGCAGTCGAGTGGTGGAAGGGTGTACCGAACTATATAAGATTGGGGAGATCATATGAGATGAGTTCAAGGATACTCTCTTGACCTAGTATTGCTCTTAGTCATACTAAGATGGAAAGTAAGATAATTCCTGAGTCTTACATAGGATTCTTGAACAATGATGATGTATTCGACTGATTTTATGGCATTGGCGAAATACGCAAAAGGATATGTATCAATTGAGGTGGACCGAGTGAAGAGGTATATGCAGGGGGTGAGGCAACATATTTGATGAGTTGTGAAAGCAATAGGACCGACCACATATGATTGGACCGTACAGAAGACCGATGAGCAGAAGGCTATTTATTTGCAAGAGAGAAAGGTGCAAGAGAAGAAGGGGTCGAGAAATGCAGGGCAAAGTCAAGGGACCTGGTTGTAGTCAGAGGAGCCAGAATATGGGTCAGGATGATAGGGACACGGTCTTTCAAGGGCAATCAGTGCCGAGTTTTACAATTGGTGGAACGAGACCTATTAGCTTGGATTGAGGACCATGTTTCAGATGCAAGAAGGAGGGACACGTGCGGTACAACTATCCCACGACACAATGTAACAACTGTGGGGTGATGGGGGCATGTACAGAGTTTTTGTCCGGAGAGAGGTGCACAGGCTCAAGTGACTTAGGCTTAGTTTGACCGAGTGACATCACCAACATGTCTGGCCAGGCCTACTCAGGCAGGAATAGTGATAGATCGGGGAGGACTGTATGGAAGTGGGGGTAAGTAGCTGCTTCCAAATCAACATTAGTAGCACTGATGCGTACGTATACTCTACACGAGGTCCTTGCCACTTTTGCAAAGGCTTCCGTTATTCGAGGTACATTGTTATTTCATTAATCTTGTGTATATATTCTGTTTGATATAAGGGCATCCTAATCTTTTATGGCTGCACAATTAGTTCAGTCGCTGGGTTTGAAAATAGATTGTTTAGATGCCAATATGTCGGTTGATACTCCATTAGGTGTGGGTATAGTTCCGAGGTTCCTATACTGCCGTTGTTCAATTTATATTTCCAGACATAAATTCGAGTGTGTTTTGATCGTTCTAAACATGACTGAATTCGATGTTATTCTGGGGAAGGATTGGTTGTCAGCCAATCGTATTATGATCGAGTGTGACCATCATCGGGTTACACTGTTTTCTGAGGAGGGGGTAGTCGTCCGGTATGTTGGTGACTGTGACATTCCTTATCCGTTTGTGAGATCAACTAGAAACACTCTCAACTACATTTTCGTGAATCTTTCTATTACGGAGGCTGTGGAGGTACATCATGAGTTACTCCCAATTGTTTGCAATTTTCCTGGTCGTGAGGTAGAATTCTCTATAGACCTCATTCAACGTATAATACCTATCTATGTTAAACTGTACCATTTGGCTCCTACTGAAATGGAGGATATGAAAATACAAATTGATGATTTATGAACTAAAGAGTTCATCCATATGAGTACGTCGCTGTGGAGTGCTCCAACACTGTTCATATAGAAGAAGGATAGATAAATAAGAATGTGTATCGATTACAGGAAGTTAAACCGGGTCACTATCAAGAACAAGTATCCAATGCTGAGGATAGATAATTTATTTGACCAGTTGAAGGGGTGAAAGAATTTCTCGAAAATTGATCTTCGGTCGAGGTATCATTAGTTAAAAATCCGAGACGAGGATATCGAGAAGACTACTTTTGAGACTCAGTATGGGCATTACGAGTTTCTGGTTATGCCCTTTGGGTTGATGAATGCTCTATCAATGTTTATGAATCTGATGAATAGGGTGTTCTAGAAGAACCTAGATTAATTCATTATTGTTTTACAAATAATATTCTAGTATACTCGAGGACTGACGAAGAATACCAGGAGCACTTGAGGGTTAGGTTGTCGACGTTACGGGAATATTAGTTGTATGTGAAGTTGTCGAAGTGTGAGTTCTAGTTTCAGAAGTGAAGTCCTTGGGGCATGTTGTGATAGCCGAAGGGATAGTTATGGATCCATCAAAGTTTGACGTGATGTCAGAGTGGGAGCAACCTAAGAACATCTTTGAGATTGGCAGCTTCTAGGGGCTAGGTAGTTATTACAGGAGGTTTGTGAAGGACTATGATAGTATCCCCTGTGACTTTCCTCCTACACAAAAGATTCAAGTTCGAGTAGGATGCTAAGTACGAGGAGTCGTTTATGAAGCTAAAGAAATTATTGACTGCGGCTCTAGAGTTGATCATTCCGGAAAGGGGAGTGGGGTATCCAGTATATTGTGATGCACCAAATGAAGGCATGGGGTGCATGCTGATGTAGATAAAGAGGGTAGTCACGTATGCTTCTAGATAGTTGAAAGTATACGCGCAGAACTACCCGACACATAATTTGGAACTGGGATCAATGGTATTCACGTTGAAGATTTGGAGGCACTATCTGTATGGGGAGAAGTTCAAGGTCTTTACAGATCACAAGATCCTTAAGTACATCGTCAGGCAAAAGGGATTTGAATATGAGATGGAGATGATGGATGGAATATTTGGAGAAGTATAACTTTAATCTTCAATATCATCTGGGGAAGGCTAGTGTAGTAGCGGACACATTGAGTCGGAAGACTTGGTGTACTTTGGCATATCTCATATACGATTAATCGTATGCCATGAAGACATTCCGTGAGTTTGGGTTTGAGTTCATTGATAGTGGAGAATGAGTTTCATTGAATGTTATTATTGTACAACTAGAGTTGGTGGACAGGGTCATTGAATCTCAAAAGATAATGCACTGTCCCAGAAGTTCATTACTAGTACACAAAGTAGGGAATCCCAATTTTGGACAATTGGAGGCCGCAGAGACTTTAGATACCAAGGTCGTTTGTATGAATCAAAGTCAAGGAAGGAGGATGTATTAAAGGAATTGCACCAATTAGGTTTAGCGGTAAATCTAGGTGAAAACAAAATGTACCACAACTTAAGTTGTACATATTGGTAGCCATGTTTAAAGAGGGACATCGCTCAATTCGTGTCACGGTATTTGTCATGCCAATAGGTTAAAGGAGACAGGAAGAAAACCGGTGAAGAATTGCAGCCGCTAGAGATACCAAAGTGGAAGTGGGAACATATAACAATGGACTTTGTGAGTGGATTACTAAGATCAAGA
>MKEJ01024497.1:0-11338 GCA_001753735.1 Embelia ribes | reverse complement strand
TTTTTTTTAAAAAAAACAAAAAAACAAAAAAACAAAAAAAAACGGATAATAAATGAAATAAATTAACTTTGAGGATTCTAGATGGGATAATAACTTTTAATTAGTTTTAAAGTAATTGTATAGGCAACAAATTTTTCAATAGTTTGCAAGATTTTCCCTTGGGTCTTGGTGATAGGACACATATTTTCATCGATTATGAATGATTGAGCTATGAAAATATATAAATTAAGTACATATAGTTGAGATTTTAAGTTATTTATATAGCGATTTAATATATGAAACTTTCTATATTTCAGTATTATGTGTTTTTATATTAATTGTAGGTTTATGATGTTAAGTGGAATAATTTAAGGCAAAAATACAATGTTTCGTGAAATATGAATCAAGTAACATGTTTGGATGTTGGTTTGAGTTTTGAAATGTCAAGAAACGAGTTTTACGAAATACTAAGTGAGCGATTTGATCATCCGTTCGCTGGAAGTATTTCATGAACCGAAGACCTGAAATTTGTTGAATTAAAGGGAAGTTTTGGAGTAAGTTTTTGTATCAAATTTGGTATGGTTGGAAAAGTCATTGAATTATCTTTACAACTGTTCAAACAGAGCTCAATTCCGAATTTTCTACAACGAGTTATGAATTTTCTTGTGAAGTAGTACATTATTATTGACTAGTCAACTGCGGGAGATAAAATTGTAACACTTAATTTGTATTATTATTTTTATTCCGAATCTGATTATAAAAGATTTCATTAAAAGTATTTTTGTAATTTTAATTAGTGCAGAGATATAAAATGATTATTTCAACCCTAACATCCTATCGAGTCATTCATTCTTTATTTTGTCTAATTTTGGAAGTTAGAGAGATGGCCGCTCAAAGCCCTTCTTATCTTTTATTATTTTCAATACAATTTTATAAGTTAATTTTTCATTATTTTCTAATTAATTATTATTGATCATCTTATTTACATGTTTGTATTTTCTTTTATGAGTTGTTATTCATCTTTTACTATGTTGATCGTATTTATGCTAAATTAGTTTCATTTCTTGCCTAGAGGATGAAGATGAATTAATGAAATCTTTCAAACTCTTAATTAATGAGTATGTTTTTAATAAATTTAATCTAAAAATTGAATTAGTTTAAAATCTAGGGTTTTTAACCTGTCTGAATACCTTAGAAATTGGTTAAGCGTAGTTATAACATCTGACAATCATCCGATGACACATTAGGTTAAAATAAACCAGATCAATATACATAAGTGATTTTCCAGATTAACAATATTTTAGAACTCATTAATTAGGACAATTACGGAGATGAAGTTAATTCATAGGATTTCCTGTTCAGGCAAGATCTTTATTAATATTGTTATTTCGTATTTGCTATTTTACTATTAGTTTAGTTTTCCCGACTCATATAGATAAACTGATTAAATCTTTCAAAATAAATTACATGTTAGAGATTTCTTAGGATTTCCCTAGATCAGTATAAATCATTGAGATTGATAAACTCTATACTTTATTGATAAAACAATACAATTCCCTAGTACACTTGCTGAGTATTATTATCTGTACATTTTAAGAGCAGTCAATTATTTTACATTGTGCATGGAAGGAAGTGACATTGTGGGTAGTTTTGGCTGCAATGTTATGTTAATTTATGTAATATTTTTTTAAATTTCACTTGCTCGGGATCTTCGAATTTTAGGAACATGACATATATATGTATACATACACAAACACATATGCAGTATCATACAAACAAATAATAATATTAAATTATTAAATTATACACTAATGGTACTACCAGTAGTAACTACACATCAGATGGTAATATTAGTCATTTGAAGACTGCCATTTGTTATGTTAGAAGAATTTCTACTGGTGATATTGATAGCTATACTCATGGTGGATGATACTATGGGTGGTGATAGAATTTTGTGCTACATAAAAAAAATAAAATAAAAAATAAAAAAAAGTTTTAAAAGGGCCTGTTTGAAGATGGAATATTGTTCCAAAAATAAAGAGATAGACGAATGAGGTTCATCTATTAACCAGTGTAGATTGAAAATTTTTTTTGATTGGTGAGGAATTATAATCATCTTAAAGAAGTTAATAAAATCAGTGTTTACACTAGATTTGATTTCTCATTTAGTGGTTGATTTGCGGTAATATTCAACAGGTTTCTAGATCAACTATATCATGAGAAGCGCATATTCTCTGTCAATTCTTGTTCCTACTCTCACTTCTGTTTTTATATATTTTTTTTTTTTTTGCCAACATATCTGATGCTTTTATGCCCAGCTTTCGTTCCTGCACTCGCATTTGCTATTGCCCTCGTACAGTCATAAACAAGCCTCCTGGAAGTAGTATGCAAAATTGTCTACTATCCTCCTTTCTTCTGTATTCAAGCAATCACTAGGCAGCCTTTCTCTGTTAACTTTCATGCATGGTACTTTCTTCATAGCAATGCTTTCATCTTCTTATGAATCTTGTAATTAATTGTCTCTTACCTATACATGAGAGAAAACTTCGTATTCCCATGTTTGATGTCGTGATGGATTTTGATGGACTTGCAGCCCCATGAATTTCACTCTCTTTGAAAAGAGGTTTTCCAAGTTGTATCATTGTATTGCGTGATCGGTTTAATTTACTTTACTATTTCTTGTTATTGTACTCATTAGGTTTACATTAAATTTGAGGAACACATTTTGTCTAGTCTTTGTTCAACTGTTTGTGTTACTCGAAAGGCATTAGTGTTGTTGCCATATATTTTTGCCCCAACATAGAGATCATATTTTCATATCTATGTTTGATCATATTTTCATATCTATGTTTGCTAATCCTAATTAGTTTAGTGAAATTGAAATTCTTCCTCTGGGAAACAAGTCTATACTCTTAATTCCCAAAAGAAGAAATATATCTAACCCTATCGATATAACTACAAATAAACCACATAAAGAGAAATCAAATCAAATCAAATCAAATGTAAACACTATTTTATGTCCCATTTCTTTAAGAGATATCCCATTGGTTGATAGATGAATCTCATGCGTCTATCTGCTTATCTTTTGGAACATTTTATCTCCAAAATGGTCCTTTTACATCTTTCCCATGTAGATTCAACATTTACGTACTAATTCTTTTTCTTTCTCCAAATCTATGGCCCCTTTATCTAAATATTCTCTTCCTAGCTATATAATGTTGTTATCAAACTTTTGATGGACCCCCCAAAGGGCCAAATTTTCACACCATCGTAGCTGGCTATGGGGTGTCATTGATGGCATTGCTGACATTAAATTTTGGTTGTTAGTTATTTGTTGATAGAAGTTAATTCGGCATGAATCATGCCAAGATTTGTAGTATAAATATGTATGTATGTTTGCAACATATTACACACCAAAAGAAGAGAAAAATCTGAGTATGAGTGAGTATTATTTCCTCTGTGAGAGTTGTGAGGTGAGTGACAAAATTGTGTAAAAATTTTGTATCCCTCTTTGAATAATTTATAATAAAATTTATCTTCTTTCTGTGGACGTAAGCAAAATTGGCCGAACCATGTTAAAATTTGGCGTCATTAATATGCTTGTCTGATTTTTTTGCACCCAACAAGTGTTATCGGAGTCAGGCTTGGCCGAAATTTTTAATTTTTGCTCAACTGTTAATTTTTGAACTTTGTTCGAAAATTGCATGTGATTATATAATTGGATTCTCCATTCCAAACCGAGAAATTTGGTGTAAAAAATAAGCCAATCGGAGTTCAGGGTGGCACACACATGCCGATCAAACTTCCCGATCTCATATACAGTTCTACGGCTACTCTCGTTCGTTCTCCTCTCAGTATAGCTTCGTTTCATCCCTAAAAAATTTGTGATTTCCCATTTCCTATACTAAATTAATTATATAAGCTAAAATTTGCCTTAATTGCGATTCGTTCGTTAACTTCAATGCAGGAAATAATCTTTCAGACAAATTTTTAATAAACTTTCAAAGAGGGCAGCTGTGCCACCTTACTTTTTTACCTATTTTCATCAATTTTCCTGCTTCTCATTAGAGGTACGGGTTAGTTGTGGATAATAAGTCTCTCAATAAGCGTTGCATGATATATGTTTGTAGTAAATATGATATAAATTTAATGTTTATGTGCTAAGTAAATGTATATCACATTAAGGTGGAAGTTATGCAAAATTTTAGTTGAATTTTATGTGATTGTATTCTTTGGCATGCTGTGGATACTTGGATTCTACATATATAAGAAAATTTAGATAAAAAAATTAAGTTTTAAAATTAATGTGTGGAGTACATGCATACGATAAATGTAAGAAAAATTGTTAGAAATTATTAAAAGTATGAATACATTGGATATATGAGAAATTATGGTTTATATATAGAAAAATCCGAAGTAAAGGAGAATGTTTATTAACTTATGAAATTGGGTTTTGTTTGAGGAGTAAATTAACTAAGATCGTTAGAATTACGATAATAATGAAATTTGTATTAAGAGAAAAATAATATGATTTGTGTAAGGTATTATTTAAGAATGGCAACAGTGTTTGACAATAATGTAATGGTCTAAGGATTGACTTGTGGAGTATGCGTGAGTACATTTTACTGTTGTTTGGTAACCATTATGAGTTATGTTTGCTGTATTGGCTGGGAGTCGGAAATACTATATTTTGATATTATATTGGGCTAATGTAATAAGCAAATAGAGAAATATATTAGGAATAAATCTTTCGTATTGACCGGAGAAAATGAGTATTTATTATTGAATTAAGTAATACGTTTTTGTGTGTCAGGTATAAGATTCCCGATACTTGGATACCTTTGTTGTACATTAGTATTATATGTAGTCAGATGTAAGTACATGTGAAGTATATCAGTGTTTGGTAGCTTGATCAAATTTTTGTTCTCGAGATTTTACGATTGTCCCTTACTTCTTAGTATTTTGAGATGGTTTTACCTTTGTAGGGATTTTGTTACTAGGCCCAATCTTGAGGCAGGTTGGGCTGGGCAACCGCCCAAGGTCCAAAAATTTGGAGGTCCCATTTTTTTTAATTTATCGAAAAATTCAAAAAAATTTAGAGACAAGGAGGGAAGAAATTGCAAAAATTCTAAAGTGCTCAAAAAATTTTCGCTGTAGGTGATTGTCTGTTTATATACTTTTATTTTTATATATTATTGTTATTATATAATATTTTACCCATTTTTGTCAACTCGGGTATAGAAGTCTCAAAAAATTCTCAAATTTTTTATGAACTCAATTTGAAAAATTATATTGAATTATTTTCTATTTTTTAAAAATAAAAGTAACTCTAAAGGGTAACAATTTTGGATATTACAACTTAAATTGTTCAATATAGTAATCTTGAGTATTGAAAAAAATATTTTGAAAAGTTTTGATACTGAGTGCATAACTAATGACTTTGTATCTAAAATGTAAGAAGAAATCATTTAAACAAGATGTAATTTTATACAATAATAACTGAAAACTTATTGATATTAGGTGATTAAATTTTGAAATTTGTTTATTTACATGAAGGCCAATTTTATTTTTCTTGCCCCATGTCCCGAATTTTTCAAAACGGTCTTGTTTGTGGTGGTCTCTTACTCCCATGGGATTTTGCATTGGTCCCATAGTTTTAGGGATTGATTATGTGATAGTCCCTTATTCATTTGGGATTATATAGTGGTGCCGTATATCTTGGGATTATGTAATGGTACTGTAAACTTAGGGCATATTTGACTTTAGTTAGTTGTTGAATATATGGTTTGTTGAATGAGATTAGTTTAATTAATTAGGATGCATTGAATATAGGTGTTGGATGATGGTTAAATGATTTATCATTGTGGAATATCAATTTCTCGATATTTAATTTATTGATTGGAATACTCTTCTTAAATAATGACAGCCTATTGGTGACTTTATATAGGAATTAAAAGAGGTACATATTTTGATAGACTTTTGTATATTATACACACTTATGGTAGTGTGTCACATTATAAACACGGATAAAGAATGATGGAGAAGAGATAGTATTGCAAGAAAAGTATGATTAAGGGAATAAATAATCATATTAAAATTGATAATAATAATAGTAATTGTTGTTGTGCATATGCATATGAAGAAGGCAAATTTGTAAGGGTTTAAACTCCGTGTAAATTGGGTGGATACATAAAAAATAAAAAATAAAAATTAGTCTTGAAAAAAGAATTGACAAGTAAACCCAAAGGGGAATTAGACTGAGAGTAAATTCTAGATAGGAATTGACTAAAAGTAAACTCAAATCAATTTTTATACAAGTGATGCTTTTGCTCGGAATTTGGCGAGTGATGCTTTATATGTTGACGTGGCATGTTTTGATTAGCGGCAAAGAAGGCTGACTTGTATGCACTTAGGGGATTTGGAATTTATTGCGGTTTTTACGTGTTGTTTTGTGCTGTTTTTAAACAAAAATTATTTATTATTTTTATTTTTTTTAAATATGATTAATATGATAAACTTAAGTAATTTATAAAGGTCATGACACTATTTTTCAAAATTTATTTGGATAATAAAAATAAAATAATATATTTTTGTTATAGAATTTTGTACAAAATATTGTTTGTATAAAGTCATGACAAATAAATTTTGAAAAATACTGTTGCAATCTATATAAATTAATTAAATTTATCACCTAATTATTTATTATTATTATTTTTTCCAATAATAGCACGAAACAGCAAAGAAATAATCGCATTAAATTCCAATTTGCAACTAGGTGCAAGCTTTTAAGCTATTGTTTCTACGAAAAAGTAAGCCCGTAGTTAGAGCAACTTGTGTACATATATATACAAGTTTCGGGAGGTATGTTCAGTTTTATTTGCTTGTTTTTTTATTTTTTTCCCCCTAAAGGAGGGCCATTTTTGAAATCGAATCAATGGCATTTTTGTTTATGAGCTCTAATATCATATTAAATTACAATTTTGTTTCTAAAATTTTGATTTCATAGTAGAAAAAACTTTAATTATTTGTTATTATCCTCCAACACGAGATAAATCAATTTGTAGATTATTCCGGCACTGCTTGTTGGTTGATTGACATGCTTAGACTTGTTTTGGATTCATGATCAGTTCTACAAGCTTGGGTCAGGCCCATGATGGTTCATAATTATAAATTTGTATTTGAGCTAGACTCCGCTAGTCTCACTAAACGAGCCTCGTCTTAATCTTTAGGACTCAGCTTTAGAGTTGGCTCTATTCACTTTTCACGAACTGCTAGATTGGGTTATGAAACGTTAAAAATAGCGTAGTATTAATATTAGTCTATCATAAAGTCACAATCTAATGATAACACAGTAGCACATATATCAAACATTTAATCTGAACATATGCATTTAAAATATATAAATTTGCTCCTCTAATTTAAGCATACATATTTTATTTTAAATCAATTAAACCAGCTCGAGCGCTTAATGTCCGGATCCTAGTTGTTCTGAAACAAGCTCGCCTTGTAAAAAAAATTGACAATATCAAATAAAACTGTTGCCGAGCCGAGCAAAAACTTATCAGTAACAGTTGGGCTCATTGCTATTCTATATACAATGTTCAATAGCAGAAATTATTAATCAGTGATTTCGGCCATTGATATTTAATTTTTTTATTGTAAGTTTTATTATTTTAAATCATATTTTTATGAAACATATATCAAGCAATTGTGTCTACAAATGTCACGATTAGAGTGAAAATAATTTGAGGGAACAACTTTTATATATATGAGAATATATATATATATATTTATTTAATCATAGGTATATAAACAAGTATACATAATTTGGTAACCATATTGCAGAAATTATTTCAAAAGAGAATTTAAATATTCATGAACTAAAATTCCAGTCTTTTGTAACATTTTTTCTTCCCTCTTAATTATGCCAACAAGACTTGAATTTTTTTATCTTGAATGCTCGACTACAAAATATCATATAAAGAAAGAAAAGGAGGACCAACGAACCAAGAAATTGTTGGTGTAATGGTGAAATGTCACCATTAATGGTGAGAGATATACACCAAAGTGTATTTCACGGAAATATTACACCTTCAAAGAATATTACACCAATATTTCACGGATATATTGGACCATGCCCTACCACCAATTCTGTATCGCCAAAAAAATATAATAATAATAATAAGAAGAAGAAGAAGAAGAAGAAGATAGATAAATAGATAAAAGAATAAAATAAAAAATAAAGGATACTAAATTATGTTGTGTCGTTGCAAGCATAAAATTATAGGATTGAGGTTGAGGGAAATATTGATGCAGTAGGCGATGGAATTAAGAAATCTAATCAATAATACATATGTATGAAATTAAATTACCTCGGGTAGTTAATCTAGCTGCTTCACCTCCGATAATCGGAGATAACACCATAGCGAAAAGGAAAAGAGTTATGAGAAAACCTTTCGGGGAGTTGGTTGCCATTAAATGTAGTATATCTTTTTTTTAGAAAATTTGTTGCTAGTTTTATAGCTATGTTGTGTTAGTCTAAAGCGTATTTACAAGTTTATTGGTAGCCTGTGGAAGATCTAAAACCAACTTTTTTAATGTCAAATTAACTTGCGTGTTTTCTTGAATAGATAGTTGACTATTGTTATACCTACCGGAAATATAATTCATTTTAAGGAGTATGATAAATTTATGTTAGAATATAATAACTCATTTTATACAATAAAGTAATGACATCACTTCTCATAAAAATTATAATATATTAAATACAATATTTATTTCAATTTAATATATTAAAGTTAATATCGTTACTATATTATAGAAATGAAGTTACTATATTTTTAAAACTAATTACTATTCATGTTGGCACAAGACTTGTACCAAATTGGGGACCTTAAATGAGAATCCGGATTAGAGATTTGATTATATTTAATTAATCGTAGATATATAATCAAGCATATGTAATTTGGTAACCTAATTACAGTAATTCTTTCAAATGAGAATTTAAATATTCAAATTACGTAATTGATTAAATGAAATGTCAAAATTTATATGGAAACTAACAAAATCTTTCAAATGTAATCAAACAGATAAATAGCATGCTGCACATTAAATCTTGTAACTCTAGCAAATCTTCATATGAACAGACTGAAAATGTAAAAGGATATACTTTTTATGAACAAAAATTCCAATCTTTTGTAACATTTTTTCTACCCCTTAATTCCGCCGACAAGACTTGAATTTTTGGTTCGTGAATGATTGACTACAAAATGTCATCATATAAAGTAGATAAGGGCAGACCACCAACCAAATATTAAAATATTGGCATATTGAATGTCATACAAAACTATTTAAGGTGAGTAAAAATTATTTTTATGTATTTTTTGGGTGCTAGAGCTATAAATGAAACCTTTTTACTCTAGGAAAATAAAATTAAATAGATTTTTTGAAATTAATGAACGATAATAGTCTTCTGATGTACTCATTGATCAGTCCATGAAAACTGGGAAGATGCATGCATGCATATGTGGTCATTAACAAGACTGGTTGGGCCGGTTAAACCATTACTAGCTTAGGCGGCTGTCCAACAATATTTTAAAACTCGATCCGTTCATCGAACCGAAAAATTAATTGGGTCACGGGTTCAACCAGTGGGTTGATCGGAATTGGACCAGAGTCAAACCATTATATTATATATATACAACCAAATAGCATCTAATATACTCACATATACAATCATAAATTTATATATCAATAATTTATTAGAATAAATATCATTAGATAAAAGGTAGACAGTAAGTACAACTGGTTTCAGTATTAACCAAAAAAATAATATAGTGACAAGTATTCGTATGTTAATTCCTACCAACAAGTATATTATGAATACATACTTTTGATTTGAGAGAAAAAGTTGGGAGATATTTGATTGAATATCGGATAAAGTATTAGAAATTTTATTTTTCGGTGATGGTGTGCAATTGAAATATTGAGTTTGAGATATGAGGGGATGACTGGTTTTGTTTTTATATTGAGTTTTTTTCTTTTTTAAACTGATGAGTTTAGCAAAATCAGATTCCAAGTCTTAAAACCCGACAGTTGAACTGCTGTGATTAGTATATAACTTGTTTAAATAAGATTGTTAACCTTGCTTAGTAACGAGTTATAATTGATATTTGATGCACGTTTTACTCTTCATTATGGTATTATGATTTTTTATATGCATTTTAGGAAATCGATGTCAAATTGGCCAAAATAACTACTTCGGGAATTTGTTGAAGGTTCGTAATTAGAAAATACTTTTGAATATTGAAATCTGAAGATAAAGAGAATCGACAAAGCTGCACAATTGGAATAAATTTGAAATAGAACAAGCAACTCTATTTTGAGGGACTTCGATCGATCTAGCTATAGGATCGATTGATCGAATATCCACAAAAAATATATAAAGAAAAGGCTAGCAATTCTTATTAGTGCCACATTTTCTCCAAACCAAATCCCTTACCCTTGAGCCTAATTGTATCCTATTTTTTTCACTACCTAACGAGTAGTAATCAAGTTACATGTGAAGTTTAGGAAAAGTAGAAGTTGGTGATTTACGTACACTTATGAACTCAATCTCATTTCTTATTAAGTTGGACACCAATTGAGCCCGTAACCTTGGTTCAAATTTTGGTAGGATGAATACATAAATCACATGTAGCTAGGGGAATGGATATTTGGGAGTTGATTTTTCTTCACCAAGACCACACTTAAGCTTGAAGAAGAGTGGATTTTTTGGTCTTATTTTGTTCATTTTTTACTTACCCCTTCTTCTTCTTATTCTTTGCTCCCTTACTTTTTACAAGAAATTTTTATTCCTTTTTCTTGTTCTTCTTCTTCTTCTTCTTCCTCTCTCTCTCTCTCTCTCTTGGTGGAAGAAGAAAGAGAAAATTGTAACTAACTTTTGAAGAGGGTTTCATTTCCTCAAAGTTGGAAAATTTTCATCTCGTTTAGGCAAGGGTTGTAAGTATCACTTTGTTATTGACCAAGCTACTTAAATCTCAAGTTTAATTGTTGTTGTAATTAATTTCAATCTTTTGTATAACTTTTATTCATGTTAGCAGTAATTTTTAATATAATAGTTGTGTAGGATAATTGCAAGTTTATATTAGTTATTGAAAAAGTTAAATATTATGTGTTTATTTTCATGCTTTATTTTACATGTTTATATGCTTAATCTTAATATGTTAGACTAGTATTTTTCTTGTCTTGGGGATAAAAATAAGCTAATCGAACTCCCAAACGCCCTAGTTGACGAAATTGATTTTTATAAATCTTAATCTGAAAAATTAAATTTGTTTTGAAAATCTAGAGTTTTCGA
>MKEJ01024491.1:0-14002 GCA_001753735.1 Embelia ribes | reverse complement strand
CACCTCCCGGAGAGGGTCGTCGTAGGAGTGGGCATTTGTGATTTATGTAGTCCTGCTATAAACCTTTGTAAGATACTAGTTCCTTACTTATACATTGACTCACAGTTGGCCTTCGAGTTTGTGATTTATGATTTGTAAGCGGGCTTTGTGACTTAGGTAGGATTTATGCATAAGGCTTTGTGTTTCATTATTGGAGTATCATTGCACATTCTACATTCATGAGTAGATTACTCTCTACATCCATATTGATAACATGTTCATTTATGATTATGTGAAATTATCATTTTGCTTACATCGTAGCTTCTTATTTAGCTTGTTGATTGGTAATCTAATTCGTAGCTTTTCCTTTGCATCGTACTCATATATATATTGATTTGAAGGCTATGATGCAAGTGTTGGGTATACGTGAATGCTCAAGGACTATGATAGATGACCATGTATTATTGTAATGTTAAAGGGTCAATATAATAGAGACTTGTTGTAATTGTATTGTAGCTTCAACATTATCATGTTTAGAATTTGGAACCTTATGTATATGTAAATTATTTTTGGACAAGAAACACACTTGATTTGTGTATCGTAGACTTGGGAAGTTTAAGCTTTTGTGGCTATTGTATATATGTAACCAGCTGTGGATTTGTGTAGGGAAGCGCAACTCTGAGATATTAATAAGTGGGGATTTTGTGTATTTTGTATTTTCGAGTTGTATTGTGTAACTTGCTATCTACTTTGTATCCCTTTATGGCTCGCGTCCCCAGGTTCTTCGGGATTCAGGGCTCGATATAAATTATATAATATTATAATTCAATCACCAATAACTGTTCGGTAGGATCGACTCGTAACATCCCTTCTCTTTCACACCCCATGGAAAATCACTGCTTTTTATAATCTATTTTACTTCTATCAATTGTGTCGTCGAAAGTTTATCAGACTTCATAACTATGCCTAAATATTTTTAAGATACTCAGATAGATAAAAAAAACCCCTAGATTGCAAGCTAAATCAACTTTGGATTAAGTTTAATGGAAATATGCTCATCAATTAGGGTTTAGCGGATTCCACTAATTTATCTCCATCCCCTAAGTAAGAAATAAGACTAGCCAAACACATTCGTGCAAGAATTAAACATATTGATTGGAAAACTCACCAAACAAAACATAGCTATTAACAATAAAGATGATGCATAACAAAAATTGAAATAGTGATTTAAAAAACTCATAATCTTTGATTTAAAAGAAAGCAATGGCAAAATCTCCACAACACTCTAGGTAGCCTCCAATCCAAAAACAAAAGAAAAAGTAATCTAATTAGGGTTGAAAACACCCTTTTTATTTCTCTACCTAATTAGGAGTTATTAAATTGCCCTTAATAAGTTAATTAATACAAAATTTGGATTAAACTAATATAAAATAGGTGGCCGCGCAACTACAGTACGTGAGAGATATATGCCTGAAAAAAGGCAATTTCGATCAATCGAATTCCACTGAATTATATTGATAGCTTTATTTGTTCCTTGTTCCTTCAATTCATGAATCCAATTGACTTTGATAACCCAAACATAAGTATTTAGGTGCCTTCTAATTCTTTTCACTAGCTCAATGTCTTTTGAAACTCACATAAAATCACTAGTACTCGCAGCATCTTTAATTCTACCAAGTTACCATTGTAAACTTGCAATCAATAAAAAAAAATCGTAATACCGAAATAAAATAAATTTAATGCACTAAATTGCGATCTAATTAATATATATCCTAATGAATATGCACCTAAATTATGCAATATTATAACTCAATAACCAATAACCCTCCTCCCTGAACTAAAACAACCACCCTCTCTCCCCTCCCAAATACCAAAACATTCAAAGAGTAAAACCCAATGAATCTGATATGGAATCTAACTTGCAAATAAATCAAAACCTTTTGTCTTCGTATGACATTATTTGTGTTATTCGCCGTATGTTAAATAATAAATATTCCAGAAATAAATATTCTACAAGTTAAAACTAAAACTTCAAGTATAAAAAGTAAGAAATGCATTCCGTATTTCTAGAAAAGCAATAAAATTATGTCGCTAATCTTGTAGCTGGAAAATATGATTTTACCAAATCTGAAATTGCAAATAAGAACTTGAAATAATTCAGATGCAATCTCGGACTAGTGTACGGTTGTATCCACTTAAATCCTATTTATCAGCCACAATTGCTTCTGGCCTTAAATGGATACAATATTCCCAAGGTACAATACTCGATCCCATACTTGGAAGGAAGCGTTATTTGAGTATCCGTAGCATCTTTCGCAATATGGTACTCTCTTATGCCTATATGCACATGTAAAAGTTTAATGCAATATTTTCCTTCCTTTGAAAAAGAAAAATGAATTCAAACTTGCGCAGAATAAGAATTTTTTCAACATTTTTTTTTTTTTTTTTTTTTTTAGTTGTGTTTAATGGTTAAAAATTAGTATTTAGCTAATCAGGTGCTAATGCTCAAACAATCCTAAAAATTAGGCAATTGTTATGACCAATACGTGAATACAAAATTAGAATCTAACATATATAATTACTAATGAATTTTAATATTTTTTTATTGCCAAATTTTATTTTTGTAATATAGAATCTATTTTCATCATTATAATCATATTTGAAATGGAAAAAAAGTGTCTAACTCAAGTGTAAAGGTGAAACAAGCTTTTGGTGATAAAAATAGAATTTTGTAATAAAAAGTATTTGGAATAATTTTGTAATTTTATTTAAAAATTTATATTATTATGATTAAATGGTAATGCCTGATTCTTGCATTGTTTTGAAGAGTGTTAGTGGCTGTTTGTCCTTTCGAATGGTTAAAGGCTTCTTTCCCCCAGCCATTCTTTTTTCATTTACGTACAAATCTTTGTCAGTCATCATCCATCTTTAACTAATAGGGTAAATTACACTTTGCCCTCATGAGGTTTCTAACAATTTCATATTTTCCCTCAGGTATTTGAAATTACATTGCCTCCCATCAAGTATATATATCAATGCATTTTACCCCCTAAGTTTTTGGGGAAAAGTGAAAATTATCTTTAAGGCTTTAAGTTACTCCTTCAATTACTGAATTACCCTTTATGTAGCATATGTTCTCTATTTTTTTTTTTTAATTTCTTAAAAAATAGATTGTATAATTATATATATGAAATAATATTTTTCTTAAAATGTAATAATATTTTGTTAATTTTCATATATGTTAGCTTCAAAATGAATAAAAAAGATAGTAAAGTGAAGGGTAGGATAGTTTTTTTCCGTGAAAGTCGTGTATTTTGACGTGGATGCGAAATGTAATTTTAGATATATCATGGGGTATTTTGAAATATTCAAAAACCTCATGGAGTAAAGTGTAATTTACCCTAACTAATAAGTGGGACGACAATCCCTAATCCTATTAATTCTCGTGGGAATGGTCCTTCATTAGAAAGAGTCGTGTAAAAATACAAAGGGTAAATTACAATTTGCCCCCATGAGGTTTCTGAAAAAATTTAGAAAATTATACTATGCTCCATAAGGTTTATATGTTTATTGCACTTTACCCCAAAAAATTTAGGGGCAAAGTAAAATTTAGCTTTAAAATTATAAATTATCTTTAAAATTCCCGAAGTATCCTTTATGTAACATTAATTCTCTCTCTATATATTTTTTTTTAGAATTACATTTTATAATTTCATATATAATCTGATTGTATAGCATATCGTTTCTCTAATTTTCATAATTAATAACTTCAAAATAAATAAAATAAGACGAATAATGTTATGGGTAAAATGATTTTTGCATATGAAATTCAAACTTTAATTATAACACGAGGCAAATTGTAATTACAAATATCTCAGGAGGTATTTTGAAACATTCATAAACCTCTTGGGGGCAAAGTGTAATTTATCAAAATATAAAATAATAGACCGGATGTATTATGTTGGCAAAATTCAAACCATCCATTGTGGGGTTAGCGAGCCGGTAGCCATACTAATTCAGAAGTGCCACGTGTACATTTGTGTCCTTACCTTGATGGGATTCGGCCATGGGGAAGAGCTAATAGTAATGAACGTGGCCACAAATGATCCATGTAAATAGCTCAACCGATTTCATAAAACGGCTAATTAATAGATTGGAGTTGTTCATAACGTTATTCACCTGCAGGTTAATTTATATATCATGCGCGTATTTATTAAGAACGATTGATAAATAGGCATGCAAATAAGAATTTTCACTGACTCTATATCAATTCTCTCAAATATTCTTTAAGGCATTCAATCTCTATTTTTGTTTCTTGACTCTATCCCTAATAACTGCACGGTTCCATATAATTATTTCCGTCATCACTTTGTTTTAACTATATAGCACAATTTGGGTGTGGTTTTTAATAAAAAATTTCTTTCTTTGTTAAAAAAAACAAAGGAGGAAAATAAATGAAGAAATGAAATGGACATGCAATCTTAAAATAATTAAGCGGTATGATTTTACCATAACGATGTCGAAAATGATCAAATTCTGTAATGTTGTTAGCATAAGACTATCCCAAATCGGGAATGAGAAAATAATTGGAGTCACACAAATAGTTGCAATTTATCATTCAAATTAGATCTGACAGTTTTTTATATAAAGAATATTTAAATAAAAATAATTGATTTGATGATAAATATATGTGAGAAATTCTAATTATTTTCAAATTATGACACCTTTTCCTCCAAATGGACAATATAATGGTCACTTACATCTTTTATTTAGTACGATCATGACACCATATTAGCATCAAAATGACGTCCAATAATTTCAATTATTTATTTTGTTAAGTAAACCAGTATCTCATTGCTATCACTTGATTTTTGGATTATTTGGAGTACTTTATGACATGCCATGACATCATAAATAGTCTTCAAGTGGCATTGGCAAACAACAAAAGAATCGTACACGTAATTTCAAAAACAAAAATATATAGAATATGACTAATTGTTAATTATTTACTTTCTCGTCGTGGAACCCTCACATTTTTATCCTTTAAAGCCTCTCTTACTCTCTATTTATATGCTCATTATGTCTTTGCAAATATTTTTTGTATTCTTTACATCCTGTAATTGACATGATATTTGGATATGACAACTGATATCAATCCGTGACCTCCACGGCAATAAATGATTCTGTTTTTGAATATTCAATTATTTAAATAAGTTTTGTATACATCGCATATTCTAGCACTTTTACTGTTCTACATCAACTAATATTTTGATAGTAAATTAGTATGCAATCATCAACCAAAAAAAAAAATTCTTAAATTCTATCTTTAGTTAAATTAACCACATTGATCCAAAGGCAAAAATTTGCACCGACAAGAAAGCGAAAAGGAAATATCACAATAACATCCCTTCATAATAATATATCATTCAATATCTATGTTTGTGTTAATTTGAAGCAACAACATAGAATATAACTTGATTTTACTCGCACGTTGTTTCTTTCAATAATACACACTCGATACCCTCGATTGTACCATAAAACACTCGATCGTCAAATATTATCTCACGCAACTACAGTGTCGCCACATCACACAAACTTAACCTAGCAAGAACAATTGGTATCGACAATGTATAAGTACCATATCGGTGTGTCTCAACCGTTTATTACACTTCATCATATATGCTCATCGGCTTAATTATAACCTTTGCGAGTAGAATTTCTTGGTCTTCAAGTGAAGTATAAAAGCCAAAATGGTCCCAAGAAAACAAAGACACCCCCAAATAACAAACGTTGTTTGGTAGCATTGCATACCCATGCACCTACCACCACTCTCGCCAACGTGCCTGCGGTAGAAGATAGCTGCCACATCACCGAAAATGAATGACCCGATGGGAATATTGGCGACGATAATGTTATGGTTGACACTAAAGTTTTTAGTACCAAAGAGCTCAGTGGTTAAGGAGACTGATATAGAGGTTATTGAGCCTGTGCATAAGCCTATGATAGCTGTGCTGGTATAGAGTGAGAGACTGGTAGGGACAAGCAATAGGAAAAATGATGCTGAAATTGGAGCCATCATTAGTGCTATCGAAGCTGGTCTTGACACCATTAAATTTGTCCTGAAAAATAATTATAACTAGATAAAATTAATTTCCTCAAGAGCATAATTGAATGCAGCATGTTTTTCTAGTGTTTTGTTTGGTTGTATTTTTCGTATGGAAAATAAATGAATAAATACTTTTTTTTTTCTAAATATTATGTAGCGTTCATAACAACAATAATGTATTGCACTAGTAGAACATACTCCGTCCCATATCCTAATGAAGGAGGGTGGATGTCAACGTGCTAGTTTTGTTGTATATATATACTTAAAATATAAGTTCAAGAAAATATTAGTGATGATAAGTGTTGGCTACTGTTTGTCAAGGTGAAATTTGATGAAGTGGTGATTGATAGGACGAAAGTGAACTTTTTTATTCCGCCTGGCTTTTGTTTCTTTCCTAGTTTTATATAAATGTTGTGAATTTGTCCACATGAAAGCTAACGAAAATAAAAGTCAAAAGTAGTGTACAACAAACAATTGCTAAGCAAGAAAGTGTAACCATCTTGTGACTCCAAATTTAGTCCCTCAAAATTGAATCGTTTCTTTTTACCAAAAATAGAAAGAAAACAGGATTGTATATAAAAAATAAAAAGAGACCCAATAAACAAGAAGATAGATCTCAGAAATTAGCACTTTTTATCGGTTAATATTTGATAAATAATGTAAAAGATGAGAGAGAGATTTCTATTTGTGTTTTCAATTAAAAAACCAATTATATTGGCAATAATCCTAAACCAAAGAGAAAATAAGATTACTAAACTAAATAGAAATAAATCATGACATGGAAACTATCAATTTCGAATTCTGATTTGATTAAATCGCTTCAACTTTGACCAAAACTTGTACATTCGGTGACAATATATAAAAATGTTGTGGTATTGTTTGTCTATCCTATAATACCAAAAATATGATGAAAAATACATATAGCGAATTGTGCACGAAAAGTATAATGACCAAAACCTATTAAAACAAGAAATAACAGAACTAACAAAATGGGGGAAAAGAGGTAGTTACCTAGAGAAGAAGTAATCCATGAGAGATGGAACAAGCCTCCCAAAGAATCCAAAAGCAGAAGATATAGACACCAATGAAGAAGTACCATTATACCCTCTAGATTCAGCTATTTGCCCCAAGTTGTTCATGTACACTAACCCAAGTGTAACACCAAACAAATACACACACACATATAACCAAAACTCCACCCTCCTCACCATCTCCCTCACCCCAATCTCCTCCTTGACGCGCACCTCGTAAATGTCGATAATACCCTCCCTGTTTTCGGGTGTCCCGCTTTCCACCCTCCCCACACCAACAATTTCCTCTACATATAAATTATGAACTTTTTTTCCGTTTCTTATCAAACACCTCTTGTTTATTTTTTCCACAGTCCATTCTCCGATTGGAACTATAACAGGGAGTAATAGAAGAATACCCATTAACGTTGCGACAATTAAGGGTGACAATTTGTTCTTTATTGTGTTGAAACTACTAGTTACACTATAAGTACCGGTCACAATTGTTATAACAAACATTATGACAAAACCCACTTCTATGCACCTTGATTTTTCGCTTTTGGTTTTTCTAACAATAGGTGAAACTAAAAGACTAACCACCAAGGGTAGTATCGCGTTTAGCAAGAGATAATCCAGGGCTCTATCAGAAGTGGAAAATAAAGCCATGCACTCAACGATATCAGTGTATATTTTTGCGCTTAGTCCCACATAGCTAGTGGATAGCCCTACGGCCACCTGTCGGTCATACGGGAAGTTTTGAATGGTGACTATGTAACAAACAGTATTGATCCAACAGACGCTATTACCAGCTAACATATTTAGTAAAAAGACATGCCAGTAAGACAGATTGACGACATGTCCTGTAAGAAAAAGGTACTGAAGGCCAAAGCCGGCGAGGCCAAAAACAGAACCTATCGCAAGTACAAGCCAGAGGGGAAGGTATAGGGCCGCCAAGCCCGATACCCACCCTAGGAGCTTGCCTGCATCGGAGGCAGAGGCAAGGTTGTTGAGTTGGAGCTGAGAGAGAGATAGTAGGCGCTTGATTTGGGACGAGTAAGCCGGAAAATTAGAGTTAGAGCCGTTTATGGATTGAAGCCATATTGTGCCCACTAGGCTTAGCCATTGAAGGGACATGTTATATATTTTGTTAGAAATCAAGTTGTTTGAAACTAGTTATACATGGGATGTGGTTTTGTTTTGTAGAGATATAAGCTAGGTGCGTGCACAGTTCATGTAGAGTACATGTAAAGTGTGAACACACATATATATATAGGTTGAAAGTTAGGAGAATTATATATGTTGGTTACAAATTAGGGAGAGGTATATATCATGTTGGTGGCTTGAAAAGTGATGTGTGGGGATTTAAAAGCCACTTATGTATTGTTCTTCATATCATGACATGGTATGGTAGGCTTATATAAGCCACAAGGTTCCCTCAAGCAAGATTTTATTGCGCAGCTCTGAATTGAATAGATGTTCAACTAATAAGATTTAATTTAGATTTTTGATTGATTTTGTTTCTTATTTAGAAACTTATAATTTACATTCTTATTCATCAAGTTTCTTATTTTCCTGTTTGGTTGATTTCGTGTCAGATTTTATTTCCTACTAGATCGTGGAAAATTTGCCTGTGAATAGATTTGATTTACGTAATTTCACACATCAATGGCAAGCCTCTTTATGATCATGTTATTTGATAACTGCCAAATTTATTTCCATACCAGAATAGTCTGTATTCATTTTTCTTTAAAGATATGAAGAAAAATAACCTGAAAATTCCATTTGAAGGAAAAAAAAAAAGCCACCTTCCGCAACATTTATTTATATATATATTAGAAGGATCTCACGTACATTGCACGTTATGTTTTTCTCGATGTATAAGCTAATCTTATTGTCTCTCATGTATTCGGTAATAGTTATGTTTGAGAAAATACAAATATACTGCAATTAGGGAAACTTATAACGTCGCCTCGTAGTGAAGGATAGATAACTAAAGAATGAGGCTCAAAGTGTGTTCGTTCGTTTATTCTTGTAACGTTTGTGGATATTAAACTATATAGTTAGAATCTTTATATGTCCACGAACAAAATTAAGCACGTCAAAAATGTGTTCTTTAGTAGTCTCTTCATCTATAAAATAAATGTAATATTTTTATATGGAGAGCTTAACAAACTTCTTTGGTTTTAGCAAATTATTAGCATTATATGGGATTGAACTATATAAAAGTGATAATAATGGTATTGGTGACTCAAAATTCCACTCAGCAATACCTAAATGTAAGCAGGACTTCAGCTTTGTATATGGTACAAGGCTATTAAATTTACAAATTTGAAAACATAACAATCCTAAATACTTCCGCTCTATAAATAGTCCATACAACAAATTGGAAAGAAAAACAACCCGAAAAAAGAAACTGAACTTCGATATAAATAAGCATGACATTGTTATTTGTATAACATGATAGTGGTGCTAGAACTAAACACTAAAACAGTAATATTCGATGAATCGTAGGACACAAAAATTATGTACGCTGCCATTGAAAGGATACAAATAACAAATTTGAAATATAACATGATTTTCAAAAGCTATAATGATTTCAAACACGTACACATGATATATATGTTTATATATATTTAACTACTAACTATAAAAGTGTTAATGAGACTAAAATTTTCTCCATCTTCATTATACCCAAAATACCTTTTCGGCTGCTAAAATTACAGCCGTATACATTACTCTCCACTCTAAAAGTGTGAAACACATGAAAGATTTCCTCATTTTTCTATTCCAAAAATGCTCATTCATAAGTAATAAAATTACATTTAACTTTTTACCTATTTAAAGACAAAAAAAATAATAAATAAGTAATTTGTTAAGTTGAATGTCATTAATGTATTAAATACCTTACTCCACTATTAATGTAAGGCCCTATTTGAAAATAAAAACAAGTATTAAGATAAGAAGAAATAAGGGAGTAAAACGGGGGAAAAGTCATGCATGGTTACGAAGTGTTTTACGTGTCCAAATAAGATTCCGTAAAATGTACGATGTTACTAAACATGCCTATAATGGAATAATGATTGTTTTAGAGAATTTTCACCATTTTACGGGCTCAGGTTGATGTCAAATTTCAGTGGGTCCGGTTGGATCGATCGATTACTTCTGTGCTAAACATAAGAATTACGAAGGAACATCATTAGATACATATTTTTAACTCTAGAGAAGAATAGAGAGAGAGGCACTAAAATTCTCAACAGAAATCATCAAGAACTCATGGGATATCATTCCGATTTCAAATCCAAGAGCGGATTTAAGATCGTATCTTCATTTTTTACAACATAAGGTAAGTAGTTCATGGAGCTTTACCTTGGTATGTAGAAACCTAATTCACCATGTAACAAGTAAAGGTTTAATTGATGTTTGTATATAAAATTAGTGATTGAATTCTTGTTTATTATTCATAGGTGATCATGATTTCGGCGGTGAGCCTCTATAGTGGGCTATTAGAGTTTCCATCCGAGTTCATTTGAGGAGTCGCATACTTAACCTTAGTTGCGGTTAGAATTACTATGTTTATTATTAGAATCACAAGTTATTATATTTTTATATGCGTGATTTAATGTACTTGTTTATGTGTCTTATTTATGTGATAAAGCTGCATGTTATTGGGTGATTACAAGAATTAAGCATGAGTATGAAACATGTGATATTATGTGAAAACGAGTTTGAACAATGAAAACCAAATGTGTTTAACTTTTAGAGGGTGTCGTAGAATGACCCTCTAACTTGCAAAATAGGGTGTACCCTATTATGTTATTATACTTAGAGGGTATCGTAAAATGACTCTCAATTGTATAGTAATTTAAAATCTTTACGCATTAAGTCATGGGCATATGGTATGCCCTATGGTGCAGGTTAAATTGTGTAATAAAAAGTATAATTTGAGAACTATAAAATTGAGTTTGTTGTTGAGAAAAATGATGAGCATGTGTTATGTAGTCGTTATATGTAATAGTATACATGTGATGTTATATATTGTGTAGTTTAGCATGTTCATTCGTGTAACATAATTTCTTGAGATTTTATTTCTACAAATTTAGTAAGTCTAACAGCCTCCCAAGTAGGTATATCTATTGGTAGACCACATATTCAGATATAGAGGTTGTGTCAAAACTCACTTGGGTAGTTGAGAAGTATCAATTTATTTTCTTTTTCTAAATGATGTTTATTTCAGAGTTGTAGGTCTCCGAGCCAAGAAGCGTTTTCAAGGTTGTTTTTGAACTAACGACAATTATTTTGTTTTCGTGTTTTTAATTAATAGGCAAAATTGTTGTAATCCCGAAAAAATATTTATGAGGTATTGCGAATCATGTTAGATTTGAACTTCACTTTCTTTTCATTATATGTGATGTTGTGTGAGTCTAAATTCCGGGGCGTTACAAATAAAATATTATAATTTTATTTTATTTTGAAGTTATTTTTTAAATAAAGATGATTGAGTGTGCAAGAGGAAATAAATATTAATAATGGAGATTGGCCTACTACAAATTCATAAAAATAAAAAAAAAGTCATTAAAATTTGGGATGATATTGTGACAACTCCACAAGATGCATATTAGACATAATTTTTAATTTTTTAATTTTTTCTAATTAATTATCATTTATAATAAACAAAAAGTGGACCTCCGCGTAATTTTACAAGTAGTACCTTAGAATTGTGATCAGGGACAAAATTATTGGGCTTGGTTTGGGTGGCTACAACCCCCAATAGTTTTATAAAAGAATACATAAGATATCCTATATTTTAGTGTTAAATTTTTTTTATGTGGCTCCATCCCCCATAAATATTTTGTAATTTTTAATTATAATAACTATGTTATGTCTAATATTGGTTTTTATATAAAAATCAATAGTATTGAAAAAATATTATGTTTTATTTAATTATTTAAAATATTACTATATCCTTTAATTTTTTATAACATTTACCACATTTTTTATTCCTGACTCCGCCCCTGATTGTGGCATGTGTTAATTTCAATAAAATAATAGATAAAAATGAATTGAAAGGATTTAAGTTGTCATAAATTATGAGAATTGTAACAACAAATTAATATGGTTTTATGTTTGTAACAACAACACACATGTTTACTTTAATTACACATTAATGAAAATTTTAAATTAGAAATAAATTACTCATATGTTTTTATAAATTGTAGTACTACTATTTATATTAAAATGAATTGAAAGGGTATAAATTGTCATTAAATAATGAGAATTGGTATAGTACATTAATACGGTTTTATGTTTGTAACAATAACCTACATATCACTTTAATTACCTTTAAAAAAAATGTAACTTTAATTATATATGAATTGTAAATTTAAATTATAAAAAAGTCATTGATATAGTTGTATAAATAGTACTATTTTTATTAAAATATCACAATACTACGTATAATCAAATAAATCTGGACTACATAAATTAAACATTGAGTATTTGAAAATTATGCCTTAAAACTATGACACTTGTTTACTATATATAATAGTTTTGAAATATACAAAATGATCTTACGACAATAATAAAAATAATAAAATAATGGAAATGATCATATTACATTTTTATTATAACGGTAATGATAGTTATAAGTTGAAACATAAAAAAATAAATGAATTGTTCTTTTATTCACAAAGTTAGAAAAATAACTAAATTTTAACTATATTGAGAATGACAGCACGTATATTCTTCTAGTAAAAAGAAAAAGGGAAACGAGAGGCATGCAGTACAATAGTGCTGTCAAGTTGAAGGATGAGACTAGCGTAACTATTTTGGAAAAATTATCTTAGAACTATAAATAGTGAGAAATCAGACACAAGAATATATAGAGGAATGAGAGAGAGTAAGAAGAAGATTAAAGAGAGGCATAAACAGGCATTTCTCTACTATGATATGATATTTGATATCATAGTATGAGCTTTGCTTATATAGATTAATATGTCTTATTTGATAAAAAAAAAATCCAAGGGGAATGTGAAAAGTTGTAACTCAGGAGCAATGTAAAGTTTACAGTTAATTTATTTTTAATTGTAATAAAATGATGATATTTGGAAATAATTAATGACAAACTAATTAGGCAATGAAGTTTGGTACCCCATTAAATGATGAAAGATGTTATTGCATGAAAACGTAGGAATGAAATAATATTAAAGGGCACATGAGATATAGGTGTAATTGGGTAGGTATGAAAAGGCTATTTTAGGATGTGAAAATAGAAAAATATGGAAATTCTCTTTTGGAGTAGGAAAGTTATTCCCTCCATTTGCGATTAATAGCCGCAATTTCTTTTTTGGATGTTCAAAATAAATTTTATATATTTTATTTTAAAAAATACAATCATTACAAAATTAAATAGATTGTAAATGCTATTATGTTACCCCTTTCAATTATTAGGAAAAAATATAAGACAAAATCTAATCAAGGTAGATTTGGTCTTTTATATTTAATTCAAATTTTGCAAAATTGTTTTTCCATTTTAACTAAAAGTATTTGAGATAATTATTTATGAAAGCATGGAATACATGTGTATTCACGTATGTATAGACATTCCATTTCTGAAAGCGAAGTGGTGTGTTATATATGTCTTTCAAGTTTCAACTAATTACTTCATGCATGATACTAGAATTTGAGTATTTTCTCCCAGCTTGCTACAAAAGCTAAAGTTTTCATATATGATAGTGTATATTTGATTGGAATCCAATTACACAAAATATATTGATCTAAAATATCTCAAAGTACAGTATTACTGTCGTCGCCTTATTTAGTTAATAGAGAAAATGATATTTTTTCTTATTTGAGAAAGGAAAAGAGACAACAAAAGCGAGTTCAACACAAACGGACATCTTTCACCCCC
>MKEJ01024490.1:0-11392 GCA_001753735.1 Embelia ribes | reverse complement strand
AGTTATGAGCCGAGACGTGATCCGAGTACAACCATGGCGTCGTCTCGGAAGAAAAAAGCTAATATCTCAAAAACCGTAACTCTAATTAAGGCCTCGTCAATTTTGTTGGAACAATATTTCATATATCTATAACTTTTGTGTTTTGTGAATAATTTTATTTGAAGCGTAGATAGGTCGAATTGAGGCCCGAAATGTTTAAAAACTGCTATCAGATTTTTACGACACCTGATCGGTATTTCGGTCATATCTCGACAACCGTAACTCCGATTTGGGTCTCATAAATTTGTTGAATAGATATTTCAATTATTTACGACTTTCATGGTTTGAGAAAAATTTTATTCGAAGCGTAGATGGGTCGAATCGGGCGTTGAAGGGCTTTAATAGTATTCAAATTTTCTGAAGTACATGAAAGAGGTGTGAATAGTAGAAAGGGGCATTTTTGTCATTTCTAGCTGTATTTTTTTTCTCATTTGTTTCCCAGTCCATGAGAAGTAGTGAGAGGAGTATGGGGGGTTCAAAACTTCCGTCTTTGAGGCTTTGATTTCATCCATATCCAAGGCTTGGGTTGCGATAAAAAACGAAGATTGTTCAACCTCGTATCGCGGTGCTCATTTTGAGGTAGGTCTCGCTTTCCATTTCTCTCGTCTACTAATCTTGATTTTCGTGCACCATATGCACATGAGAAACTAAGTTTTTATATATGATTTTGATTGTATGTAGATTATTTTCATGTATAGTTACGAAGCAATTCGAAGGCGATTGCTAGATCAAATTGTGTGGTGAAGTGAAGACGAGAATTAGGGCTTTTTCACGTGGAGACTTAAGACGGCTCTTGACATCGTTTTAGGTATGAGTAGCTTTTGAAATATTAGAATATATGCGAGTCTTTGCATGTACCTTATTTGTGGTCAATGTGCTATGTGATTGGGTTTTATATGTGGTTGTGCTTGGTTTGAATGCTTTAAATTCAATTTCATGTTTCTAAATTGTATATGATACATTATGATACATTTATTGGCATTCATGTGGCATGACATATTTATCGAATGATTTTGGAAAATGCTTTTCGTAATAAAATTTGGAATTTTATGAGAAATGAAAAATGTGTGAATTTATGGAAAATATGTGGATTTATGGAAATGCGGGCCTTTTACATGTGATGTGGCTTGGAAAATAAGGCGTAGCCTTATGCATGGATTTAAATTTTATAAAGTGAGAATTTTATTAAAATCATTAAATATGAGCATGACATTGCATATGGGGAATTGAGTCACTTTTGATTTCTTTTCGGGACAACATGTTAAATTTTATTGCGTGGAAAATATATTTTAAAGAGAAGGCCTAGCGCCTTACCGTGAAAGTCGGAAAACCTGCACAGGAATTTACCTTTGATTAGGCATTGCCATGCAGGTGAATGGTCAAAGAAGACTATAATTAGGCATTACCATGCGGGCGATGGGTCATAGCGGTTTTTGGAAAGGAAATAGGCACAGTCCCAACTTTTATTTGAGTTGTGGTATAGTGTATTGGTGTAGGGTGTTGTGCACATGCGTTGACATACATTGCATCATGAGCATACTTATATTGATTCATCTTATTTATGTTAAGATACTCATTCATGGCATTGATTACATATGAGGCACCACTTAGCATCTATTATATCCTGGTATTTAGAGGACTAACTCGTGCACACCATTTTCTAGCTCGGATGTAAAAGATAGCCATCCATGAACGGACGTGCAAAGTTGTATATATTTTTGTTGTGATACATTTCCGTTGATGTAGATTTTCTTTTGATGTATATTTTAGATAGCCTCATTCGCATGTTGTATTCATTTTCGATGCTTTGATGTATTTTGGACATATTATACCCTGTTGTAGCCCTTCGTGACACTTTTGTATTTAGGCTAGAACGTTGTATAATATGACATGTATGAGCATATCGCACTGGCTGTTTTTGTAAACATGGAGTTTACTTTATTGTTGTTTATAAAAGCCGCATGCGGGCTAAATATTTTGGATTGATATACAGGCCATATGCAGGCTATAGCATAGATTTATTTTTAGCGCGACTCTGATGTTTTCGATTGTTGTAGAATGAGAATGACTATGAGATTGGCGTTAGCGTGTTATTCCCATTTTCTTTTCTTTTTTTTTTTCAAAACTATAAATATTTTTCCTTTCCTTTTACTTAAAAATGGAAAATACTTGCCCCTCCGGGTCTCCTCCGGGGATCCGGGGCGCGACACAGATAACCAACTCTAGGTCGTCGGATGGGACGCAAGACACCTAAGCGCGGCAAAAAGTGTTTTTTAACTAAATGTCACATCTTGTTTTCTTCTTTTCCATTTCACTTTATTTCAAAATTGAGAGGAGAGACAGGTGGGTAAGGTGATTAAATTGTTTCAACTTTTACGCTTCAATTTTATCTAGCTCGGGAGATCATCCACTCACAAAAACTTGATATTAGGCTTCTCCATTGCATAAGCTTCGATTTGGCATAAGTTTTTATTTCTATCTCATTCATTGGCATTCCTTTGGTTTCGGTGTACTTATTGTACATCAAAACGATTTTAATAATATTGTTCCTTGTATCATATGGATCGTTTTCTTCTATAGGTGCATTGTGATCCGTGTTCATTTGATAGATCAAATCACAGGCTTAAAAAGACGCAATTTGAAGCTTTTACGTATGAAGACTCGAGGTGACTTCTAAGAGACTTCTAGGTATGGTAGATTATGATCTCTAAAATAAATTTGATGACTTCAACCGTATGTTGTCGTGATTGATACGTCTTGTATGCGTAGTATTTGGCGTGGTTGTATAGCGTAGAAATAACACGATTAGTTGATTTTATCATCTTGTGTAGTATAATTATCATGTTTAAATGCGTAGAATATAATTTTCATGCATAGTTTGTATTTCTCATGCGTAGCATATCATTATCATATATGTGATTGGCGTAGCATGATTTTCAATGAAAAACTTGATTTCTAAAGGCATTGAAAGTGTTGGCGTAGTTTTAAAAGTGTGGGAAATGCATTTTATCATTCAGCATGTGTTGTGGACAATTGAGTCTTTTACTTTCTTTTTGGGACAAATGTATCGCCCTTTATTAAAACACATGGAAGCAATGAGACCTACAATCTTATCGTGAAAGTGAGAAACTTGTAGCTGGGATTATCCATTGATCGTGTCACATGAGTGTGGCAAGTCAATGAAGGATTTGATTGCGTCACATGCAAGGGGCAGATCTTAGCACTTTTTATTAAAAAAATTGCGTAGAAGTACAAGTCCCACTTTTATAAGCGTTATGCATAGGCGTTGGCGTAGTTGCGTAGTAGGGTCCCGGTGTTGGCATGCATTGCATAACATGATTCATTGTAGCATTCATTATCATGTTATATCTTCTTCATATATCAATGTGTTACTCATATCATACATATAACGTAGTCTTATTTTTATAGTATAGCTGATCGTCTAACCGTATTACTTTCCTGCTCTTTTATCTTATGCACTATTTTATAGGTGCGAAGGCAGGCGTTGAGTATCTTTAGATCCATTGTAGTTATTTTATGTATGTTTTGATGCCATATCAAGCATTACAGAGGCGTAGTGTAAAGTTATACTTTGTTGTTGCTGTTGTTTTTTGTTGTGGCAAAAATATTGTTTAACTTCTTTTCTCATTTTTTTAGTCAAGCATGTATCTTAAAGTGTTGTATATGTATACAAAGCAGTTTACTATGTTTATGTTGTTTATATTTCATTTCAAACATTGGCATTGGCCTTCTGTTCTTTCGCTTTGATTATATATATTACTTGAAGACAAGCCATATGTATATTGTATTGTTGATGCTGAATGTTGTAGTTATATGCTTAGTATCGTTTTGTAGAAGTGATTAGATTGATAGCGAAGATGACATAGATGTGTTGTCGTATTTTTATTTTCTTTCCATTTTTCCTTTCGCTTCTTTTTCTTTTATTTTCTTTTTTCTTTTCTTTTTACTCGCATCCCCGGGTTTCTCAAACTTTGGGGCATGATAGGTTGGTATCAAAGCTTAGCAGGTTACATAAATCTTGGTGGCTTGTAGGTTGGAGTTTTGGCGGGGTAGCGAGCGTAGTAATACATAAAATACATTGAGTTTGTTTGCATAATACTAACTTGATTTGCGTGATTAATGTATGATAGTTTTGCATTGATGTTGCCATAACATTATGAAACTAACTCTTTTCTTCCTCTTTCGTTGTGACGTCAAGTTAAGTGATGGCGCAAGGGCGTGGAAATCGCAGCAGTGGTCGACGTGGAGGAAAAGGAGTTAACATTAGTGAAAGGGGCAGTAGAACAAGTGTTCGTAGAGAGGATGAGGTGTACTAAATGCTCACTCATACTCGGGAAGCAGAGATTCTGGAAGCAGAGAATATTCCTGATTTGGAAGATACAACTAGCGTAGAGGAAAGTTTAGTAGAATCGGAGGAAAAGCTTCCCTTACCTCGACTTCAAGTTCCACAACGAGCTCGTCCTCAAAGTGGACTTGATAATGTTGGAGAATTTCAATTTTCAAAGTGCTCGGGCATATTTCAATCTTTAGAGGTGGCCTTGAATCCTATGGTACAAGGTTCAAGGGAATGTGGGAAGACTCGGGTATCTTCAGCCCAAAAGCATTTCAGAATGATGGATCCTTTCATCTTTCGAGGTGACGACAAGCCTATTTTAGCAGAGGATTGGATTATGGAAGTAGAGAAAAATTTCAAATCCCTCAAAATGGTCGATGATCACTTAAGAATGGTGACATCGCCATTTTATCTTAGGGGCAAGGCGGTGAGGTAGTGGAAGGGACAAGAAGATGTGAATGGGCTCAAGGGTATCATTTGGACCTCTTTTCACAAGCTATTTTTTGAGGAGTTTTTTTCCTGAGATACTTTATGAAAGAAAGCAGGAAGAATTTGTGAATCTCGTTCAAGTAGGTTCAACTGTGTAAGACTATTAGATTTTATTTACTGATCTTTCTCGGTAAGCACCTGAATTGGTTTCGACGGAGAAGTTGCGTAGTCGTCGGTTCAAGAATGGGTTGTAATCATCTATTCAAACTCGTGGTATGGCGGGTCTTCACGAGACATTCAAGCAGTGTGTTGACACAGCAATGGAAGTAGAGTATAGCTTGGTTAACAAACAGTGTGCGAGTGCTTCTCATTCTACTTGACCTTTGGGCCAATCTTCCATTTCACAGTTTGTTCAGGGACCAAATATGGGTTTGAGTGCTCACGGTGGTTGTAATAGCAGTGGCAGTGGTTTGAATGTTAGTGGGAGTGATGGCAAGAAAAAGTTGCGAGGCAACTTTTCTTATTCTTATTGTCGGCGATCTCAGCCTGCTTTCTTTACTTCTTCAGGTTTATCTGTACAGGGTACGAGATGTTTCCAGTATGGGCGTCAGGGTCATATTGTTTGTGGTAATACTTTTCCTCCAGCTTGCGTTATGTGTGGTTCGGAGGAGCATGTTTAGGTGGTTTGCTGGTTAGTAGCTTGTCGTAGATGCGGCTAGAGGGGCCATATGCAGTCGCAATATCCTGAGGACTTTTCTATTCTAGTTGCACTTGGTAGTCAGCAGCAGCCTGGGGTAGCTCCTAGGCCATTTCCGACTGTTCCTTCTTCTCCATCTCGTCAGCGTGGCGATGCATCTCGTGGAAGATTTTAAAGTAGTGTGGGGCACGATGGTTTTCAGCAGGCTAAGTCTTCTCAGACTCATGCTTAAGTAATACACCAGGCTCCGGATGTCATTGAACCTTCCATCGTTTGAGATATATTACCTTTCTTACCTACATGGGCGCATGTATTATTCTATACCGGATCATTACGTTCATTAATATCTTCACGTTTTTCATCTATGTTGGATCTACCCATGGAGTATTTGGATTCTCCTACGTATTTGATACTTCGGGGGATCGCACTTTTCGTATTGATATATTAGTTGGGGGTGCGAGATTCTCATTGCATATTATATATTCATATATGATTTTATAGTATTTTGCATACTAGGTTTTGATATCATTCTGGATATAGATTGGTTGATGAACTTTCATGTAGTGATTGATTACAAAAAGCATAGGATAATGATGAGAATTCTTGTTGTATTTAGCCTTTGTTTACAGGGAGAACGTGATCATATGCTTCCCTATACACGTTGTGCTTTGACTAGTCTATCTATTGTGGAGGAAGTGGTTCTAGCAGTGGAGTCTCTACCGATTGTCTATGATTTTCTGAATGTGTTTCCTAGCGGACCTCCTGAGCAAGAGGTTGAGTTTGCTATTGATTTGATACGAGGGACAAAAATCCTCTCATGTAGTGCCATACCTTTTGGCTTCAGCGGAGTTGGAAGAGCTGCGAGAGCTGATAGATGATCTAAAGTTGAAGGATATTATTCGGCCTAGCACTTCGCCTTGGGGTGCTCCTGCTTTATTCGTGCCAAAGAATAATAGTTAGATGTGTATGTGCATTGACTATCGGAAGTTGAATCGTGTAATGGTGAAGAACAAATATCCCTTGTTGTGTATTGATGATCTGTTTGACTAGTTGTGTGGTTTTTGCTTCTTCTCTAAGATCGATCTACTTTTGAGTTATCACCAGTTGCAGGTGCGAGAGGAAGATATCGTGAAAACAACATTTCAAACTCGTTATGGTCATTATAAATTTCTCGTGATGCCATTTGGTCTAACGAATGCCTCTGTGACATTTATGGACTTCATAAACCAAATATTCCAACCACATCTTGATCGTGTCGTTATTATATTCATTGATGATATTCTCGTGTATTCGCCAACAGAAGAGGCACACCAAGAACATCTCCGTGTTATACTTTCTACTCTTCAGAAGCATAAGCTTTATATGAAGTTTTCAAAATGCGAATTTTGGTTGCATGAGGTTCGTTTTCTTGGTCACGTGGTTTCTAAAAGTGGCAAGGTTGTTAATCCTTCAAAAATTGAGGCTGTTACCAATTAGGAACGACCTAAGTCGGTGTTCAAAATTTACAGTTTCTTGGGGCTAGCTGGGTATTATTGTCAATTCGTTCATGAATTTTCTTGTTTGGCAGCCCCAATACGAAACTTACTTGCAAAGGTGTAAAGTTCAAGTGAAACTCTAAGTGGGTGCCTTTTCTTATTTTGAAGGAGTTGTTAACCTCGGCTTCAATTCTTATTATTCCAGAGCAGGGTATTAGCTACACAGTGTATTGTTATGCATCGAAAGAGGGGTTGGGTTATATGTAGATGCCACTAAAAAAGGTGGTGGTGTATGCATCGAGGTAATTGAAGGTGCATGGGAAGAACTATCTTACTCATTATCTCGAACTTGGCGCAGTAGTATTTGCATTGAAGTGTTGGCGGCATTATCTCTACAAGGCAAAGTTTGAGGTATTCTCTAATCATAAATCTCTCAAGTACGTGTTTAGGCAATGTGGCTTAAATATGCATCATGGCAGTAGATGGAGTACTTAGATCAGTATAACTCTAATCTAGAATATCATCCGGGAAAGGAAAATGTAGCAGCGGATGCATGGAGTCGTAAGACTCGGTGTTCTCTTGCTTTTCTTACTATGAATGAATGGCAAATGATGTGCGTATTGAACGAGTTCGGTTTGGATTACTTAGAAGAAGCGGGGGGTAGAGCGACGTTGTTCATGATCGAAGTCCAACCTACTTTGATTACTCGCATGGTTGAAGCGAAGTGCATTGATGATGAATCCGATACTTATCATGTTTGCATTCTTAGTGAGAATGGTCTTGATTGATAGGCAATGGTGAAGGATGGCAAGATACCATTTTAATATCATTTGTTTGTTTCAAAATCTGTTCGAGATGAAGTTCTTCGGAAATCTCATCATTCGCATTTAGCAGTACATCTTGAGGGTAACAAAATGTTCCATGATGTCTCGCATCATTTTTGGCGGGTCAGAATGAAGAAAGATGTAGCGGAATCTGTATCGCATTGTTTGGCATATTAACAAGAGAAGGCTGAACACAAGCATCCAGGTGGGTTGTTTAGACCATTGCCCATTCCCGAGTAGAAGTGGGAACAGACCACAATAGATTTTGTGGTGGGTTTTGCCTAAGTCGAGGCGAGGAAGCGATGCTATATGGGTGATCGTAGATCGAATGACAAAGTTTGCTAATTGTGTCTGACCGTAACTCTCGATTTATCTCGCGTTATTGGTCGGGGCTTCAAAAAGCCTTCGGAACTAAACTTTCGTTGAGTACGACTTTTCACCCTCAAACTGATAGTCAATCGGAACGAACCATCTAGACGTTAGAAGATATGCTCCGTCCTTGATTTTGGCGGAAGTTGGGAAGAACGTGTAATCTTGATTAAATTTGCTTACAACAATAATTATCACATAAGTATCGAAATGACACCATTTGAAGCGTTGTATGGGAGACAGTGTTTATCTACTATTTTTTGAGCGGAAGTGGGCGATGGAGTGCTGTTGGGTTCAGAGTTGGCTGATAAGACAATTCGGAACGTGTAGTTGATTGAACAAAGGTTAGAGACAGCTCGGCTTAGGAACCCGATGACACTCTAAGTTGAATTAAATTAGATACAATGCACTAGTGAGTTAGTAAATAATTTACGAAGGAAGTTTATTAAATATTATTATATACGACGTTTAATACATATAATTTAATGTTTGAGACTAGATTGGATAATACCTAAGAGCGGGTCTATTTTATTTATTAATTTCATCTTGCTTATTAGTTTAAAATTTGAATTTTGCCCAATTCTCTAAAATTACCAAATTCTAATTTCGATTAGCAATTATTTAAATTAACCTTCTCCTAAATCACGGGAAATTTCAGAGAATTTGGGAAATTTCAAAGTCTAAACAAATTAAGCAAGATGAAATTAATAAATAAAAGCAACCTGCCCCTTGGTATTATCTAGTATAGTCTCGTACATTAAATTATATGTATTAAACATCATATATAATCCTATTTAATGAAATACCTCAGTAAATTATTTATTAACTTACTAGTGCGTTGAATCTAGTTTAATTCAACTTAGAGGGTCATCGGGTATTTGTCACACACCATAACTACGTCTAAGCAATTTCTAAACTGACTAGACAGATTAATAATCCTAAAATTAATAAAATAGATAGTTTTCAACTCCATCTTCATAAAAACTTAGTTTTCTAACTATCTCAATCGGACTATCAATCTGAGATAGCCATTAGGCCCAACATAGAATTGAAAAATAAAATTTTTATTCCGACGGGATAATTTTATGAAAAACCTAATAAAAACTCTCTACTAATTTACTTCAATTTAGTAGTCCAATATATAAATTTAATATTTACATCAAGCACCTTTATCACATCAGGGGTAAGTCTAAAAATTAGTTACTCATACTAAGATAAAATATGCCAATAATATTTAAATAAAATATCAATAAAAAATGAGTAGAATTGAAAAACATATAAACAAGAATGATAAATAAAAAGAATACTATAATTAAAGAACAACAAAATTAAATAATTAAATAAAACCCACAAAAATATTGGAATAAAGAATAAGAAAGAATAATAAAATTATTTATTATCACCACAAAATTATTAAAATTCAAAACGTTGAAAAGAAAAATACAATTACACAAAAAAATGTGTAAAACCAGAGTTGCTTTGATCATCTTTGGTCAATGCTTGCTTATCAGAAACCTTTTTGTGGCATACGGCTAGGCCTGTCAAAATCTAACACGATACGATTAACCGACATGAATCGACACTGATTAAACGGATTTGGGTGAGACCTTAATAGGTTTGGGTGATAAACGGGTCAACCCGTTTAATACATTTAATAAATAGGTCATGTTCCAATGAGATATGTCAATCCGTTTATAACTTGTTTACCCATTTAACTAAAATTAATATAATAATAAATTAATATATTTTTTTTAATAGCAGCCACAGAAAATTTATAAACTTATTTTTTCTAACACTAATTTAATTTAGTTATTTTAGATTGTAATTTATGCTTTATAATATGACGAATATTTAAACGGGTTTTGGTGAGACTTAAACCAGTTTGAGTGATAAACAGGTCAGCCCATTTAACACGTGTAATAAATGGGTCGTGTACGGGTTAAAATTTTTTACCGTTTATTAAATGAGTCGTGTATGGGTTTATGTATTTTTCACCCGCCACTCGTTTAACCCGACACGTTTGACACCCATACGGATAAGCATATTGTTTTATTGATAAGATCTAACTGCTGATTGGAATTGATGCAATTTGTGACACAATTGATTGCTACATTCCATAATGTTGGTCAAGCATGACTTGCAGTTCGTGTAACAAACCAAAATTTCATTACAAAATCATTGAGAATAAGAATTAAATAATCAATTTTGTATGCTCTTTCTAATCATCAAGTAATTAGGTAATAATCCTAAAACGGTGGGTTGAATTGAACGCATTATTCTACAACTCCTTAATTAGAAGGTTGTATATATTTGATTATGTATTGTAGCATAACTAAATTGCTAGCATGTAACAACAAACACTATCATCCACTGATTATATCTCCACAAGCCCCCAATTTTGCACCCATTATTGAAGATTTTCAATAAAGCAAATGCTACATAATGGAAGTAATGGTAATCAACTCCTTAATTAAAAGGTAATATATATTTGAATGTGTATTTGTAGCATCATTAAGTTACTATTTGATCCATCCCTAAAAAATGGGTTGATATGACTTTTCACTTGATTTAAGAATATTTTTGGCGAATTTAATCAAAACATTAAATATCTATTACTTTTATTAGCATGTCATTGTTAAGAATATAAAAAATGGTGGTAGTAGTTAATGTAAAAAAAAATACATTAAATGGGGATATATAGTAAAATATTTAATTATAATAATTTTTAAAAAAAAAAGTGATCTATAATTTGGAACGAATGAAAAAGTAAAGTAAACCTATATTTCGGGCAGGGAGAGATTAGCATGTAACAACAAGCACTATATCTCCACAGACACCCAATTTTGCTTCCATTATTAATGATTAATATCAATGTTGAACTCCATTAGCGATGATTGCAATATGTGGCTATATCGCCCATAACCTTTTTGAGGTAAGCTACTGCCAATTTAGTAATTAAAATTTATAAAATAAAATGTTTCCATCAATTTACCTATCACTTCCATATATATACAAATTTAATCTAATCAAATCTAAACTCTAAAAACGAAATATCATATGTAATTCACTAATTTTTTTTACAACAATATATAAATAATTCTATTACAAAGTAATTAAATTTTAAAAATTACCTTTTCACTCTAATCTCTTAATATAGATGCATACACGAAAATAAAACAACAGATAAAAAAAAACAAAAAACAAA
>MKEJ01024488.1:0-19409 GCA_001753735.1 Embelia ribes | reverse complement strand
TCAAATATTGAGAGTGAGTTGAAATAGTTAGATAAAATAGAGAGCGTGTTTGGAGTGCATTTTAAAAAGTTGCTAGCAAAAGTAGTGAATTAAATATTTAAATATATTTTGAGTAGCTATTTTACTGATAAAGGTTGGAGATTAGTTTGGTATTGCTGTTGCTTTACGAAATCTATTTTGAAGTGTTTTCGAAATTTCCTTCTAAAATCGCGTTCCGGCCCGGTGTTTTTTAAATACACTGTAAAAGCTGCTTTGAGAAATGGTGTGGTGCCTTGTTGAATGTGATTTTGTAATAATTGTTTAGCATCATTAAATACTGATGAAATTCAGTTTATTGCTTCATTTGGCCTCCTAACAATTTGGATTGCTTTTTCCTTTGCATTGAGAAAGTCCCTAGTTTCAAACTGCGGACATTGCCTAAGTATGTTCGATTGGTTTTTATTCAAGACAGTAAGTTCTGAAAATCATATGCATCAGATTGTTGTTCCCATCTTGACTTGGTTCGTAAAATACTGAAGGTGTTCTCAAACATGGGTGAACCGTGGTGATTTTGAATTGTCATAGATTCGTTGTCTTTCTTTCAATCTCACTTCTTCTTGCTAGAAGAAGCTTTAAATCTATTCAACAATTCCGTGTTAAAACTGATTGCAATATGAAGGATGGTAAATTGCCAATGTGCCCCTATTTTGAAGACTTAATTATTTGAGTTGAACAAAATCCTTCATTGTTCGGCTTGCAATGCCTTGTTAGGTGGCAATATTTCTTTTCTCGTGGAGAAAAGGAGGATTTTGATGCATGTTTTTGCTGCTATTTAAACCCAAGTCGTTTTATTAACTGCCTGCATCATTATTTTTGCTGATTAATAAGTTAAATTTTTAGTTAATGTTTTAGTTGGTTTTCTAATTTTGGGCTCTTTGCATAAGGTGGTGCACTTATATGAACGGAAGTGGATTGAAGAAACAACTTACCCTCGTTTCACCATGATTGGTCAAAGCTTTGGCTTTGTCTATCTTTCGTGGGAAGCTCTGTGCAAGTTTATCCCGTTATATTATGTTGATACTAGTGGATATGCTTTTACATATCCAGTTGCCCGGTTGTTTGGATGCAAAGTCATCTGCTACACACACTACCCAACAATCAGTTTAAACATGTTATCTCGCGTTCGTAGTAGGAGTTCAATTTATAATAATGATGCTCTAATTGCTCAGTGGTTGGTTTCATACTAGGTATGCTACCCTTGTTTTTTTAGGTTTTTATTAAGCTTTTCTACGAGGATCATGCTATTCTAGGGATGTTCATTAAACCCACATTTTTGCGGATCTACCCGAGGACCCGCTGGGTAGACCTGCATCTTCCTAATAATAGACCCATACCTGCACTGTACCCACAATTATGTATGGCGGGTATGGGCCTTCTTCTCATACCCATGACCCGCAACTCGCCCCATAGACCTGCCCCGCGGACCTGCAGGTTAGTCGACTTACCATACAAGTAAGTCTACTAACCTCCCCTAATGATAAGAAATTAGCTTCTTATATTATATAGCCAGTGAGCAATGTAAATATATAACGGTTAGGCTAGTGGGTTATCCTAGAAGGTTAGTCGACTAACCTTCTTAAATTAGTCATATTTAATAGCTGTTGCATTGTAACGGTAGGGCAGTCCGCTTACCATTTTGGTAGTTCCATTGACCTACCTTTTACAATGTAACGACTATGGAAAAAAGGGCTAATTTTTTCCCTATAAATACACCAGTCTCTGCTTTATTTATCATAAGCTATATCATTCAATTCCTAATTATCAATACTTATACCTTACAAGGTCTCAAATCATTTATTTAAAAAAATTTGGCCTTTGTTTATCAAAATTCAATCACCTCCGCTACACTCGTTTTCCTCCGGGCTGTTTCTACTTCTATTTTGCGTTTTTCCTTTGGCGGCCCTTATAATAAAACAATGTAAATTACTAATAAAAAATAAAGTTATAATTTGTAACTTAAAATGCTGCAATTTTAGGATGGTAGTGAACTTACCAGTTTGGTCAGTCCACTAACCTTGCGAGTAGACCCGCACCCGCACCCGCACTGCATATATGCAGGGTACGGTGCGATTGTGGGTCTCATATTTCTTCTCTCAGATCAGCAGACTTGCGACTTGTAGGCCCACGGACCCATTGGACCTACAAACCCACGGACCCGCCGGATACGGGGCCAGTAGGCTTGCTTGGTCTAATGAACACCTCTAGCTGTTCGGATCTTGGATTGTCTTTGCCTAAGTAGTTCATATATATTTTTTTAGTCTTGTTGCTTTCGCTGTTGCCAGAGTAGCTATTCTTTTGTCATTTTTCTGACCTTGCTGCATGTCCATAGATTGAGAAGTTTGATGAGTTTAATCTCCTTTTACAATTTTTTTTATTCTTTTCATAATGTTAATAATTATTTCTTGTCGCAGCTTATGGCTATCCCGCTGCAAGCTTATCTATTACAACTTCTTTAGCTGGATGTATGGGATCTTTGGCTCTTGTGCTCACCTCGCAATGGTGAACTCTTCATGGACTCCGGCACACATTGAAAAGTTTTGGGGAATTCCTGATCGGATTAAGTGAGTTTACCCACCTTGTGATACTTCAGGGCTTCAGGTTTGTGCATTATCTTTCTATTAAGTGTTTACTACTTGTTTTGAAAATCAGTACCATCCTATGGTTTGATGTTCTTGAGCTGGAAGCATACTGAATGGTTATCAGACTGTTTGACGATGGATGAACATTTAGGTAGAGGTGGACATGGGCTGTGTCGAATTGGGCCTGCTGGGAAAGGCTAAATATATGCTGTGCCTGACCAGTTTTCCATGCCTGTCTTTAGCCTTATTTTTATATATGGAAAACAAATTTTCATGATACTATGGACTAAAAGTACATTTATTACCTTAGGTTTAAGGGGTGTTTCTTTAATCCATAAACAAATGTGCTTTTCATATATTTGGAATTAAATTTTAATGATTTAGCTTATTGACTGATGAAACATTCTCCCTAAATACTTGAGATTATGATATTGATATATATGGGACAGGCTTAGTGTTATGTAATTATCCAAGCCTGGCCACTAAACTAAGCAGGGCAATATTTTCCTAATCCTAGGAAGTAGTAGAATTGTGGGGTGTTTTTTGGGTTATTAGGGTGTTTTATTTCCTTACTTGGAAAACTTGCCTTGGTTGTCTTGATCCTTAAGAACATTGGATGATAAATGCTTTATGGATAGTTACTGCTGAATGATTGCTGAATTGAATTGAGGGATAGGATGCTGTCTGTAGACCCTAACAGATACCTTTCTGACAGATCCTTCCTCTGGAAAGACGTCTAGGCACTCTGGCTATTATTTCAGTTGCTCAATTTCGTCCTGAGAAGGTATATGTTGAAAAGCTATTTGGATGTCATTTTTGGCTGCTTTCTTATTTTTGAGAAATTCAATTCAAATTTGTATCATTTTGACCAGGCACACACCCTTCTACTTGAGGCTTTTGCAGTTGCTATTAGGAAATTAGATGCAGGCATGTCTAAGCCCAAACTTCAATTCGTAGGTAGCTGTCGAAATAAGGCAGACGAGGAATGCTGCAAAAGTTGAGAAATCTGGCTGTTCAACTTAATGTTGATGAGGATGTGGAGTTCCACAAGAATGTGATGTACAGGTCTGTGTCAGGATGTATGTGTTCTTCTGTGGTTATTGTACTTTAGCCACATGTGAATACGATGCACATGAAGAAACCGTATCAAACACTTTACCTTCTTCCAGTTCTATTTTTTTTAGTGGAACCTCCCCATGTGTAGATTTGATCAAATTGGGCTTTCAAACAAATGCTTCTAAAGTATGAACTGGTGCCTGCATGTTTTGGCATAAATTTTGACTTCAGTGCCTCCTCCCTTTCTGGTGTCATGTGCGGTGTCTAAAATATGAGTGGTTTTGGTTGTCTTCTCTAAAGTATGAATGACTTATCAGGTATATAATTGGGAGAAAATTTATCAAATTTGGTTTTTAACAAATTGTTAGCTTGCTAATCTTTTGTTGAACTGAGTCCTTAAATATATTACTGCAAACTTGTCTTCGATTTGGTCCTATGGATATGATTATGCATATTTGATTGAATGAGCCTTGTCAGTTATCTATAAACTGTTGTATTGTCCTGCAATCTGGAATTTCCTCTTTGCACTGCAGGGATTTGTTGGGACTATTGGGAAATGCTGTTGTTGGGATCCATTCAATGACAGATGAGCACTTTGGCATAAGTGTTGTGGAGTATATGGCTGCCGGCACAATACCAATGGGTAGGTAGTAGACACTTTTGTAGGAAATAATCATATATATATCCAGAACGGAAAAACTCCAGTGCTAGGAAGCACGGACGGTGGGCACTCCAAAACGAGCGTTGTCCGTGTCCTATAGGTATTTGATTCACATACTCTGTGGACACTTTGAATGCGTGTCTGATACGTCACATGGCGAGCCAAAATACCAATTAATAATTTAAATTCCAAACACTTGATGGACTCATTTTGGACTCACCATGGACATGGTTGGATCAATTTGTAACTTTTTTTTCCTACTTCGTGTTAATTCTTTTTCACACTTAGTCGTACGTTTTTGTTGTTTCAAAAAATCACAATTCAATAGTTATGTAGTCCTTACGTGGGCCATTTGTTAATTCTTACTCATAGTAAAGTATACTAGATTATGATGTGATGCAATTGCTTAGTTGCTATTTTGTTAAGAACTCAAGAATTGATTCTATTATTCATTGTTAGTATTTATCCATTCCACATATTGTTCATTCCTACTAATGTATAGCTCATAGATATGATTGTAAAAATGAAAAAATGCCTTATCCTCGCCCCCATTGGCATTTGGGATTTTCAAATATTTTCCAAATCCGTGTCCGTATTTGCTTGTGTATATGAGTTTGTGCTTCTTAGCTCCAGTGGCGTGGTAGCGCACTGGAATGTTAAGTAATACTTCGTGTCAAAGTTCGACCTTAAGGCTTCAATGAATCATCAGTGTTGGAATGCAGCAATTGGGCAGAAGCTCCAAATTTTGAGGAGAGGTCATTTTATGCAGGGGCCTGTTTAGCATTGTCTTCACATTTATTCAGTTCGTAGTATAATAATCCTTGGAATAATTAACAACCCATGAAACTAGAGATGTTCTCTCTACAGATGAATTATTTGTCAATCAACTTAAAAAATTCAACTCTATAAAGAACAAGATAATAAGTGTTTGACCTATTAATAAGGCTAGAAAACTCAAAGCTGGAAATGCTAGGAAGACATAAATAGAACATTGAAAAAGGAACTACTATTTAAATAGCAAATTTGTGTTAAGCTGAAGTTCTGGAACTAGAAGCTCAAATGACATCATTGGGAACAGTCGCTTAATTTGCATATGTAAAATGTTCAGTCAAGGACGGACACAAAATTTCTAGAATTGTAGAGATACTGTTTCCAGGGTCTACATTCTCCTCCCTCCCCCCAAAAATAATAGCATCACCCTGCCCCCACTGCCAACAAAGACACCCAAATAAACACAAGCAAAATCACAGACTAACAATTGGAAATTCCTGTAACCCAAGTTTACTAAAGGCTACTCAGAATTTCATCTTCTGCAAAAATAATAAATATCTGTGCTGCCTTGGTGCTGGCCGTTTTTCCCTTGACAAGCGGCTTCCCCCGGGGAATTTCAGGTATGTACATGTGGCTTATAATATTTTTAAGTTTCTGCTCATTATTCTGCTGGACCAAAGATGGACGTCGTGTTAGAGGAAGATGGACAACAAACCGGATTTTTTGCTCAGAATGTTGATGAATATGCTGATGCTATTCTAAAAATATTAAAAATGCCCGAATCTGAGAGGCTCGAGATGGCCTCTGCTGCTAGAAGATGGGCAAGCAGGTTTTCAGAACAGAGATTTTGTGAAGATTTCAAAGCCGCAGTTCGGCCTGTTTTGTGCAGTTCTTCCAGGGATGAAAACACCATAAATTTCTAACTTGTCGAGGCTTAGACAGGGTTTTTACTTTTATTTTTGGTTTTGTTTAACTTTCCTTTCTCTCTTTTAATTTTATGTTTTGTTTAAAGGGGCCCACCGAGATTTTAAAAGGTGGGGAAATTTTGTCTTTGTTAAAGGATTTTGTTTATAAACCAATTGCATCTTTCAATAAAATCTTAATTTTCTACTACTTACTGGTGGCAATGCCTCATTTTCCCCCTCTTAAATTTGAGTGTTGTATCCAGTAAAACCAAAAAAATAAAGAAATTTAGGAAGATTGAAAGATCAAGAGAAGAAGGGGAAGATTGAGTGGTTTTCAGTACATAAACGTGAGTATTGATAGTCTCAATGATGAGTAGGAGTTGGGCCCTGCGCCTACCATTGAGTGTTATTGACACTTATTCTGTTTTTGTTGTTTTGTGCAGGACAATTCAATCAAGTCCTCGAATATTCAAGAAATGAGTGGCTCAATCAGGTACACATACATTGGATTCTTTATCCAAATTAAGGATGAGGCTTGATATAGTTCAGATTTTAACCTCTGATAAAAAGGACAAAGAATTTAATATTTTGCCCCTTTTTTTTTGAATCAGATTTTAAATAATAAATCATGACAAGAAGATCTTGGTTTTTATTTAAAGTGATTCTCAGGACTGGTTTTTCCTTGAGCAAAGAGGAAAGCAAATCCTTGTGGGGCCAATGCTATCTAAGGACTACTATTTCAATAAAGTCATCAGGAAAATGGGGGCATGCAGTTGTTTTGCGGCTAATAATTAGTGTTACAGTTTTATCTTATTCACAGCTCTACATGTTTTCATCTTATAAGTTTTTTGAAATGGTTTAAAATTATGGTACATAATATTTATACACAAGTTTGCCATGGAAACATACTCGGTACAATGCCTTATATTTAATATGGTAATAACCTTGAGATTTTGTCACGTTATATTTGTGGCATTTTCTTGAGGCATGTGTATTCTCCTCAAATCATTTTCTTTACATGTCTTGTGGGATCCTACATTTTGTTCAACTACTTTATCTTTGATCACGATCCTATCAATATCATGCTGAGGTGACAGGCGGATAAGGCAGAACATCATATTGGCTGTGACAATATGAAAACAGATTCAGGTCACACATTCTTAGTTCAGCAACAGTGGCAGCTGATGGGTATTAAGAAACAATATAAAAGAGGGATTAATTTGGGTGAAAGGAAATTGAGTTTGTTGGACATGGATAATCACTTAATATGTGGCTGGTCTGAGTTAGAAAATTGGGCACATTGCAACGAAACACGCGGCCAAGACTTTTCCTCTCTATTCCCGTGGCCTCTTTCTGCTGAGCCTGGTGGTTTTGCTTCATGTTCAGTGCCACGTGGAGGGGTTAGAGAAGAAGATGGATCATCAGCTGCAAGTACTGTTTCCAAGAACCATAGCCTAGCCGAGAAGCGTCGAAGGGACAGGATCAATGCACAGCTGGCTCTTCTTAGGAATCTTATCCCACGCTCTGATAAGGTTCTCTTTCTCTCTTTCTCTCTCTACATGCATGCTCTATCTCGGGTTATTATATCAGCGAATGGTGAATAGCCAAGTGAGTAGAATGTTGTGCTATCCTTCATTGGTTTTGGGATGCGTATCCCAGGGCTGACCTACTTTTTTCTATTACATAAATTTGCTCCTATTAATCTGGTTCTTGGGATTAAGGTTTGTTTCATGCAGTTGCTATTGTTTGCTCTTATAGATCAAGATGACAGTATCTGTTCTTTGGCTCGTGTAATCATCATTGCATTTTTCTTTACATGATATGATGTGATGGTGGGTTGCGTTGAACATGGTAGAAAAGAAAATTATTACTCGAAGCTCCTGGTAATAAGCTCACCGTATGGTGTGTGTGATAACATTAATAAATAGGAAAACGATTAACAAATAAAAATTTATTACCTAAACTCTTCTGGCATATACCAAGTGCAGCGCTAACATCACATTTTGAAAATCTCATGTAAGGATTTATGTTTTTTTAAATTTCTGTGGTAATACCTTAACAAATATAGTGGTGTTACATCAAGTTTTCAAAATTGGAGGGATGTTGCCATCGTGCCAGGAACATGATGCCCTTAACTTGCATGTAGATCGGTATGAGACCTTGCTTCTGCTTGCAGGACTGTTATTAGGTTTAGATAGGTAGGTCATTATAGAATCAACCTTGCAGACATCTTTATTGATGTCACCCATGATTTTGGAATAAAAACAATATAGTATAAATTGACGGCAATTAGATGCATATATAGAAGAAATCCCTAGAGATCCTGTCTCTAGGAGAAGTAGAGAAGAGAAGAAAGATAGGGGAAGGAACACTGAATCGATGGGGTGCCTCGAGTACCCAACTCAAGAAGAAAGGTGAAGAAGAATAACATTGCAGAAAATCTGTAGAGAAGAGATAGGAAATTGCTGGGCAATTAGTTTTCGGAAATTTAATTCTCCAAAAACTACCTGTATCACCAAATATCAGGATATGTATATAGGCCTTACAGGAAACCTGAAATATGAGAAAATTACTGAAAATAACCCCAACTACTCTAAATAACAATTTATTCTTTCCCTACAAACTTGGCTGCACCAGTACTGTTGGCACATTTTTGGTCATATTTCGCAGCATGGTATGTCAAATAGCATATATCAATCACGGAGTGGCGTTTCAATTACTTGTATAGACGTGGTCGTACATTGGTGTTGATATAAGAAGGATTATGCACAAATTAAAGAATTCTTAAGACTTTGTAATGCACAGATGGATAAGGCAGCTTTGTTAGGGAATGTGGTTGAACAAGTGAAAGATCTCAAGAGGAAAGCTAAAGAAGTAAGCAAAGTCATTACAGTGCCATCGGATTTTGATGAAGTCACCATTGATTGCTTCTCAAATCAAGATCAAAGCTCCAACAGCAATGTCAAAACCACTGAGAATATATTTATCCGAGCTTCCATTTGCTGTGATGATCGGCCTGATTTGTTTGCAGAGCTGACCCAAGGGTTCAAAAGTTTAGGACTAACGATAATTAGTGCTGATATGGCCTGTTTAGGAGGCAGAATTAAGAGCGTGTTGGTCCTCTGTGCACAAAATGTTAAAGACGGTGTTTGTATAAGTAGTACCATACAGGCCCTGAAGGGTCAGTTGAGTAGAATTGCTTCACTTTCCACAGGGATAAATTGTAATCTCTCAAGAAGCAAGAGGCAACGGTTTTTCTCTACTGGTCAGTAGGCTTTCGGCATTTAAGAGTGGTTAGTAGCTCAATCTTTGTGTTTGGCAAGTTTTTTTGAGGTGAAATTTATTTGTTCTCCTTTTAAAAATTTCGATCTTCGTGGATTGAGGTTTATAGATGGTATACGTAGATTTTGTATTGGCTATGGATAAAACTCCCTCATGTATGCGCATTACTGAGTGCAATCGGATAAATTCATTGCAGAACCTGATTGGTCGACATGGTACTAGATATCTTTATTGGAAATTACGCTAGCTTTTCAGGTTCAAGCTCAGTAACTTATTGATCTTTGATGTAATTTTATCTATTAGAGTATTATAAAGCCAACACATTTTGACAGTTATTTACGAAATCCATTCTAATTTTCAGAATTTCAAATTTACCCTCAACTTTTTACATAATCAATTTATAAAGGGGTATGAATGGAAAAACCTTCCCAGCCATCCCATAAACTACTCACGATCTGCCGCATTAAATGCCCGTATGCCCCTCTTCCAAGGCACTCACATAGCCACCCTATACTTCCACTTATTTCTCTCCATTTTCCTCTATCAGTTCTCTCTCATTCTGGATATGGCGTCGGGGATGCAAAAATAAAATCTGACAATCAAAAAATAAATGACACCAATGTTTAATGTGGTTCGGCCAATTGTACCTACGTCCACGGAGATGAGTTAAAATTTTATTACGAAAATCACTCAAAGAGTTGTACAAAATTCTTACACAATTTTGTCACTTACCTCACAACTCTCACAGAGCAAATAGTGCTCTCCTAAAAAATACAGATTTATGTTTTCTCTCACTGGATTTTTTGTGTATGTCTGGTGTGTTCTTTACAATGGCAAAACCCACCCATTTTATAATCACATTTTGGTGTGATTCATGCTCAGTTACCAGTGTGATTCATGCCATAACTTCCACATGAATCCACCTCTTTTAGTAGGTGTGAATGGCCCCCATGACCATCACATGGTAGGAGATTTTATTCGTTCCCATACCAATCAAATGCGAAATTTACTCCTTGCCCGGACCCTTATTTATTCTCTGAGAAATCAAAACTAAAACGAATGTTCTACCTTTAGCAACTAAATAATTAGCCTTGAGTTTCCATAATGAAACAAAGACTAGGACATCCGTATCCAAAATCTCAAAGGGAAATTATATACAGGAGTTTGGCTTTGCACAAATTAAATCTGATTTCCCTTGATTGGGGTGGTTGCCAGTTTTAAACACGGATGCAAATGGAAACGAGATGCGGGAGATGTGTTAAAATATTGGAAAAATTGAAAGCGATGATATTATAAATAATTGAATAAATAATATATGATTCAACTTACGTGCATTAACTAATATAGGAAAGAGCAATACAACTCCCATCCGAAATTTCCACCCAATTTTCTTATCCGCTAATGCATCTAGGAGAATTTTAATTGAGTCATTAATGTAATAAATTTAGAAAATAATTATATCCAAATATTTTTTTTATCATGTTAACAGATAAGAGAATTGATTAATTTTGTAAGTGGACTCATTTTTATATAGAAAATAGGATAATTATAATGGACTAACTGTTTAAATATGATTTATTTGTTATATCGTGAGTCTACTTTTGGTAGATAAGCTCTTTGAAAGTGAGTTTTTCAACGAGTTTTAGAAGTCGATAGTTCATGTATCAGCATCTCCCGCATCCCCATCCTACGTCTGTTCTTGATGCGGTCCATGGCAACTGCTGGATGACTATCGCCAGACAATTGCCTGGCCTAACAGACAATGCAATAAAGAACCACTAGAATTCCATCCTCGGCCATCGCTGCTAGGGCCAAGCAGAGGCAGCGGTGGAGAAGAGCTTAGCGGTATTGGAGCTGGACTTGGGTGTGAAGCGAATGAAGTGGTGGGGAGGGGATGGAGATGACGCCGACAAAGTTTCGGCTAGTTGAGCAAGAAGAGGGAGTTGATGATGGGATGGCCGATGGGAAGCTCACGGGGCGGCGATGACGGTGATGCGAAGGATAATAAAAGAAGAGGTTTGAAAGTACATGAATGGATTAGTTGTCAAGCATGGCTAGATATAACACTCATGTTATCAATCTTTTATGTAGTTTTTTGAAAGGGTTTCTAAGTTTCTAAGTTATATTTTAATTTCTTCTATCATTAGGGTACTTATTTCTATTTTAAGCTTGACACAGAATTGCATACCTACCTTTGAGTTGCGGATTTTTGTTACAATGCAGTTACATCATAGGAGTACATCAAATGATAAAAAATGTTGTTCAAACATAAATGCGACACTATAATTACGAATATTTTGGGAAATTTGAGAACTTTGACTTCTTCCGAATGCATGAAAATTCAATCAACTTTTATTAAATTTCGTAATTCTTAATTAATGGATACTTGTCTAAACTATAGTTACCAAAGTCGGTAATGGAATTGAAATTTGTAAGGGAAAATGAAAGTGGGAAATGCATGCCAAAAAATATAGTGCATACGGAAATGCAAATACTATGTGGAATCTTTTCAGATACGATTATATAATATGTGAGAAATATATGCAAAATGTGTGTGATATTTTAATCCAATATTCTAAAATTTTACTCAAATTTGTAAGTAATATGATACATATACTTGTGTATCAAAATTTCAATAGTTGGTATGAATAAGCTAATTATAAATCAAAAAATAGATGTAAAAAAAAAAAAATGATTAAATCATAGAAGTTGCAAGGCCCATTTCCTTTGTTTTATATTTTGTAAGTTAAGAACAAAAGGGTAATGTGACCTAGTGTATGTCGGAATGATTATGGCAAGTTTAAAGCCTTCAAATGAAGTTTCGTGGAATGTACAACATTAGTACGCATGTGTAGAATGGAATTGGTGTTGTTCCCAAAGATTTTTCTCTCTTAGTGACTCGAGTTGGGACTGAATACCCATAGGTCCAATCAATACAAGTACTATTGGATCGATTGAAGTGTTGTTGTATCGATCCTATTGGTTGCGATCATAATATAAGGAACACACACAGAATTTGTTGTTTAGATATATACACGATCCTTAACTCACAAAAGTCGTCTCCCCTACCCTAAAAATACCCCTAAAAGAGAGAAAAAGAGTGGAGAACGAGATTCTTGGACTTAGAAACATCCCACGAGGTGGAATCGTGTCTCGAGGCTTTGGGTAAGCTCTTGCTTGGGCGATGTTGTGAAAGAAATAGGGGAATTTTCTATCAATCCCCTACTACGATAATAAGGTGCGTAGCGAATGATGTTTCAATCCTAAAGTAAATTAGTTACAATCCATGTTTTTATTAGAATTATTGTGTTGATTGTTGTGTATGGACGTGTTGATATAATGACGTGAAAATTTGGGTATAAATTTTTTTATATAATAAATAATATCGTAATATGAGATATAATAATATTATTTATTATATATCATGTGACTTGGTGCCGTGTGATTCAGTGATGTGGGACTTGGTGTCGTAGTTGTCGTGCGAGATTGTGTGAGGTCCTATTTAGTTTTCGATACATCCTATGTGTTATGAGTGTGATGTGAAGTGATAGTGTTGTGGTGGTTATATGAGGTCGCGTTTTTGGGAATTAGCTCAAGAATGACAAACGTGTGATGAAGTTGTGCGAATAGGGACGAGAGATATGTCAGGAAGTATACGGTGAGTTTTAAAACTTGAAACGCAATTTTGCAAAGTGAGAACGTTGGCTCAATGTGACGTGAATGGTGTCGTGTCAGTCATATCAAGCTTCGCATTGATCATGTTAAGTTTACGCCTAAGGAATGAAGTTAAAGAGGCGTGTCGTTGTCGAGGTGTATTATGCATATCTTACATGACAACTGTTTAGTATTTTGACGATATCTCTAAAATGAAAAGTTTGATGAAGGCCCATTATATACCATTAAAAAGTATTTCAATTATCTACAAGTTTCATGTTTCGGTAAAAATCCGATTCAAAGTGGAAAATGGTTAAAATGAAGAAAAATAATTCACGCTTTCAAAACCTACACTGTTTCATAACATAGGCATACCTCTTAGCTCGTAGATCCAATGAAAGTCTAATTTATATTTTTGGAAATGAAATGCAAAGATGTATAACTTTTGTGTTTTGATAAATACCACATTCTAAGCCTAAAAGGGTCAAAACAGCCAAAAACCATAACAACAGAAAAGTTGATTAGCATTGACCGTATACGAACGCATTGACCATATACAGACAGGGGTTGACCGTATACGGATGGGACAATTGACTGCTTACGATCAGGGGGTTGTCCGCATATAGATACAGAATCAACCGCATGTAGACGGAGAGCTAACAACATACGAATATGCTACCGTATACGGACAGAAGGGTAACAGCATATGGACAAAAGCTCGATCATAAAAATGGTTGATACACTGCCATATTTTAAGAATTTTTGTCATATCTTGATCCGCGTTCAAACACTATAAATAGAGGGCGTCTTCAACACTTCAAATCATCCCTCCAAGTTCTCTCATCTCTCTAAGTACAAGCAATAGATTAGTAATTTAAATTTCATAGTTTCTCATATTTGCTTGTAAATTCTTGTACTCAAGAACTTCAATTTTTATTATTTTGTGAGTATAGGGATGTTGTTTTAAATCATTTCTTATAATACTGAGTTGTAAGGATATACTTTTATTTGAGAGATTGTCTCAAATAGAGTGGTCACCATCCGTGAAGCTAATTGGGTCGTAATATTTATCTTAATGATAAAGGAACCTCAAGCAACGTTTGGAAGAGTAGACGTAGAGGATCAATGGATCTTTGACCGAACCACTATAAAACCCTGGTTGCAATCTTTATTCATTTAACTCTTTTCATATTAGTTATTTGTTTTATTAATATTTTTGCTATAAAGTTTTTAAAATGGCTATTTTATCAAAAAATTTTAAAGTTCTACTTTAACACAATTCACCCCCCTTCTTGTGGTTGCCTAAGGGACAATAATAATAATTGAAGCATTCGCATTTTATTTTTATTAAAAACTATTTGAAATAATTTTAGTTTTTGTTCTTATGCTAGTTTGTAATATTTTGTTAAATAATACTCCATCCATTCCTTTTTTATTATCACTCAAGATTAGAGCATATGAATTAAAAATTAGTTGGCCTTAATAGTAAAGAAATAAATAATATTGTATTATACTAACCTTCATTAAATACTCAAAACCTATTACTATAATCCATAAATAGGGATAAAATTAGAGAAAAAAATTTAATACTTTATTAATTTTTTAAATTTATAAAGTGACAATAAAAATGAATGGAGGTAGTAATTTATAAAACACGTGCAAAGCACGTATATATCTGTTAGTATACAACAAATAAACAAACCATATTTTCTCAAATTAGAGACTTAATCACTTAGATCTGCGAATGGAAATAAGCCTAGCCGAGTTGAGCAAGCCAAGCCTTAGGTTGTTCAAGCTCTACTCATTTGTTCAGTAAAGCTAATTGACTTGACTCGGATTTGTTAAGGTTTAGTTTAGGCTCGGCTCGACTCGTTTAGCTAAATGAGTTGAGCCTAAGTCTATCAAGTTCCGTCCGCTTAGGGAACTAATTAGGTTTGACTAGTTTTAATAGGTTTAAATTATTGAATTAGGTTACCAAATCCTAGAGGCTATATTTTGTCTGAATTATATGTATTTAAGTGTGTAAACTTCTTTTTTTTCATTTGAAATTATACTTTATTTTGTTTTAAAATTAGTCAAGCTAGCCCGAGCCTTTACTGAGTTGAGCGAGGAATTGTTCAGAGTCGTCTTGTTTACTTATCGAGCCCTATTTTATTTTTTAGGCTCGGCTTGTTTATAGATGAACAAGCTTGAGCCAAGCCCTTAACAATCCAAACCCAAACTTATTCACGAAAAACTTAATTCATTTGCATTGTAGATCTGCTACTTGCTAAACGTTTTGGACTGGTAATGTATTTCAATTAAATATTCGAACCAAGCTGGAATTTTGGTCAAACTCTTAGGATCATACAAAAACTCAAAAGCTATTAATGAAAGGCAATTTTATTGGCACCATAATTTAACTTTGGTACCCTGCTATTATTGGTATTCTTATATTCTATGTTACTAATAATATTGACACCATATTAATAAAATTTGATTTAATTTGTTCTATCGGCATCACACTAATTATCTCTAACATTACGCATTAAAATTACCAAAATACCCAGCCCTTCAATTTTCCTCTAACACTTCATCTTCTTCTTTTAGACACATGCTCTCTCTATTTCATCTTCTCCCTACAAACTCAAATATTAAACAATAATTTTTTCATTCAAAACAAAGACTCTCTCCATCATATATATTTTATTCACTTTATAATATTTTGATGATCAATTGACCTATTACTAGAAGATATTAAATTTCTTTTCAATCTTCATTCTCAAATATATGTTCTTCAATAGAATTAATAGACATACAATATGTAAAGTATATTAGTTTAAAATCTGATTACTTAGCTTATTTATAGTCGAAATTATTTGTAGTTAATGAAAATTTTAGTAAATAAGTTAAAAACGTATTCAGAAAATTTCATAAATTTCAAGATCTACATGCAACTTTAGACTCTGTGAAAGTGAAGAAACGCTGTTGACGGTGAATGCATGGTAGTGGTGGAGGTTTAGTGATGGCAACAATTGAAGAAGAAAAAAAATATTGGAGGGAAAGCACACGAAGGAGAAACAGAGAACAATTATATAGTTTATAATTTAACAGTTATCCTTTCAAATTTTAAAAAATAAATTGTGTGAGGTAATAGTTATTAGGTGTGGTACCAATAATAATTTAAATTAAAAATTAAATAAAATACCAAAAATGGAATAGTAGGTACTAATAGAATTATCCTTAATGTAAATGTCCATAAATTTTAAGTAATGGATAACCACTCTTTTTTTTTTAATCAATAGACCCTATCAATTAATTAAAGTAAACAAAAGTCTAAAACAATAGCCTTTTCAATTATTTAAAAGATGGATTCGACTGGTGGTCGGATCCAATTATCCAGCCCAAAATATGGATTGTGGACCCAAATTTAAAAGCTATCTACTTGAGGTCAATGGTCAAGCAAGTCTAGCTTTCCACTTTTATGAACAAAACTAGCAAGTAATTATACCTTTTCATAATTAACCCTTTTTTTTTTTCTTCTACTTCTTCATCTTCTTTTTTTTTCCCCTCGCCATCTCTGGGCAACGAGGAGGTAAAATAAAAGCGAAGAATTGTTAGATTCATAGAGCAATAATCAAATCACTTCTTATAAGGAGGAGGAGTAATAGAAGTTTTATTGGTTACACTTTTGAATTTAAGCTAATTTTGCTAAATAGTGACCCTTATTTGATTGATCAGCTTTTAATTGAGTTGTTTGACTTTGGCTTTAAAAATATAAAATATATGTTAGACATGTCTATTTTTTTTTCTTAGACTATTGTTTTTTCCCTTAACAAACTGCGACTACACAAGCTCATAGTAGATTTAATGTGCTACCGATATATTATATACAAATATTGGCCGCCAAAAAAAGGTAGGGGTGGCCAACTCGCACGATCTTTGAAAATTTCACCAAGTAGATATATAAAATTACAATTATTTTCACCAAATTTTAACATCTATGGTTATATTATAAACAATTGGAATTGGTCTTCTAGCTAAAAATGTTACATTTACCACTATATATATAAACATTAGTCCCATACTAGCTAGAAGGCCACCACCTTGAATATTCAAGCTAGCTATAGGGTGATAGACATAACAAAATTAAGTGCACATGCACAAAGAATTCAATGTGGCCATGTGAGGGTAAAACTTTAGGTGAACCCACCCAAGTTATGGAAGAGGACTCAACCATCATTATTATTATTTAATAAAAGTTCAACATTATGTCTATTTTTAATTAAAATTGTTTTCCATAAATATTCTGTTCTCTAATTTAGTAATTCTAACCTCATCAATGCAAGCAATTGTTGTTCCCACTGCGAACTTTCATCACCATCATCATCAAAGTATTGAAAATTTCAATAAATTGAGATAGGCTAAATGAGACAAAATAATATATCACATTGGGTCGTTGACATGAACCCACTATTAATTTTATGTAATTAAAATTACTGTTTTTTGAAATAGTAGATATTGTATAGTAATACTTCGTAATTATGAGACATCTTTTATTTTGTTCTTAATAGTTGTAAAAGGCCGTAATGGTAATGTATGTCACCTTTTTGGATATCTCGAAAAGGAAATAGAGCTGTAATTTATGGACAGAAATTAGCTTAGCATTTTTGTTTCCAATTTCTGTTTGAAGAGATTAATTTTTGCTAGTTCATGTCATCTCTACTTCTCTATTGCATTACACTTATAGTTTTTCAGAGTTTAGTTCCAAATGTAATTATATTTATCCTGTTTGGTTGATCAATATTTCATTTAAGTGAATGATATGTTTAGCTCCAAGCTAAAAGAGCAAATAGAATAATGTGACTGGCAATGGGTGCCATTAATATAATTCTTAATATATATATATATATATATATTGAAATTTGTTCTTGTCTCGTGTACAGAATTGCATAGCCCCAAAACGCATATACTAGTCTTTGTGTTTTTTAACATAAGAAAATACATTTATTTCGAGTTCCCAAAAATGTCATTACCCACACACCATTTTCCGATAACTCGGTGCGAAATAAATAAATAAATAAAAACAAATTAATAAAAATAATAATAATAAGAAGAAATAAATAAATAAATAAATAAATAAATAAATAATTTAATTATAATTTACTTGATAAAAAATTTATCCTTTTTCAACTCAAATTCTAAAGCAATAGAGAACAATGCACTAGAGTATTTGAGATCCTAATATTTATACTTGGACCAATTTGCTGTGTCACATATCTCCTAATGACCAACTTTTTCAGACAATTTATCTGTCTGATATTGGCTGAAAAAAGCAAAGGTAGTTTTTTTCCTCGAATTATTTCTCTCTTAAATGCATAATAACTAAATAAAAACTAGTATGATTAATAATTTGGCCTCGGAAAAAATAAAAATCATTTACAGAAGAAGTGAGTTTCCAATCTCAAATTGAATTTATAATAAATATGAGCTCCACCCCAACACGTGCATTCCTTTTTATGGGCTTTTCTAAATCCCAGTATATTTATGACGCATTTGGTATAAAAAAAATTTAAAGAAAAATATAGCATAAAAAAAAAAATATTTAAATATATAATTTTTTAAGGAGAGATTTCTATTTTCTATCAAATTTTACCATGCGAATTTTTTACAATAAACAAAGCCTTGTAGTTTTTATAAATTAATCTCCCCGGGAAAAACCAAATTCCTTGCCTCTCATCTCTCTCTCTCTCTCTCTCTCTCTCTCTGTCTCTCTACAAAGCAGAACTCTCAAGTGAGAGGGAGACTATCTTTGTTGGGTTTTCAACCACTATTTTCATGGCTTCAATGGCGATCATCTTGTTCCATCTATCACTCTTTCTGCTAACATTTTCATCACCAGCTATTGCAAATCTTGAAGGTATATATATACACACACACACACACACACATATATGTGTAATAAATTCCAGAATTTATATACATGTCTCATTATTTATATCATTTCCATGGGTTTTTTGTATAATTTTTTATTCTCTCCTTTAATTTATCAATTCAAAATTTTCGATCACAATCTTCACAGCAGTGTTTTATTTTATAGTAACTCTCATGAGATTTGCTAAAGTAGATTTCTAAGCACCAAATCTATAAGTCATACTAACTGAATTAAATAATTAATTATTTTCCAGCAAATATATAATGCACCATACACATATGCATATATATAAAAGTGTATGCTTTATATAATTTTAATATTCTTATGAAATTATTGACAAAGATTAGCGTTGTATTTTCTGAAATATTATTTATATAAAAGAAATATCTTGTAAAAATCTGATTCATAAATAAAATGAGGAATGCTCTTACTAGAGCTTGTTTTCTTGCAGCTTTGAAATTCATTCATTTTTATTTTTGGCTATTTTGCTTAAAATCTGTATTGTATTTAACCATCGAGCTCTAAAGTTGATATTTTTTTTTTTTTTT
>MKEJ01024479.1:0-13530 GCA_001753735.1 Embelia ribes | reverse complement strand
ATAAATGATTAAAATATATGAAGTGACTAATATGCTATTTATTTTGATGTAACTTAGTCTTTTATGATATTTAATATTGATATTATCTTATATTATAAGTATTACAGGACATTAAACATGAGCAAAAAATATGAAATGTAATCAATATATCATTTTTCTTAAATTTTGAGTGCCAAGTTTGTTAATTTTTTAAACTCCGATAATTATTATTGCTATAAGTAAAACTATGGAGATCAAAAAGAAATATTATTGAAACTATGAGAACCGTTACTACAATTATCCATAGCCATATCTTTTAAAATATGATATTTTGATAAATGGTAATGTATATATTTTGTTAAATACATTATTATTCTTATTTGGTTCAAATTATTAACTAAAATTGTTGTAATTTTGCAATAGTGAAAAGGGTATTTTTGAATTGTAAAATAGAGGAAATTTAAATAGTCTTTATTCTTTTATAATAGAGTTAGATAGATATAATGTAACTCTAAACAAAATATATTACTAAATGAGCACATTTTCATAATAATATGGGACATATGCTATCATAAGTTGTAATATATATGCATTAAACCAAAGTATAATAAACAATCAAAGTAAATATATTTAAATTACTGTAAGTTTAAAATATCATAAAATCTCTCCTTTTTTTTTCTTTTTTTTTTCACCTTTTAGATTTTAACTATACAAGTAAGAGTATAGATGGTGGCAAAAAACTTGAACCATTGATAGAAGCGGCTCATATAGATTTTGTTTTATGTATATCAGTTCTACAGTTAATCCTACAGTTAATTTCACAAATATATTTTTTATTTGTATATACTCATTTGTGGAACAAAGCCAAACATAAACACTTTAATTATTTACGTGTGAAATTTATTTTTATACAATATATCTAGGTTTTTAGTTTCCATTATATTAGTTTTGCTCATGGTCAAAGATATAATATGATATATACAAATTTTTTTTTTATTTTTTTTCTTCTTTCTTAATGTCAAAGATATGATATGGATATATATATTCTTTTGAAAAATTTATCCATTTTTTTAAACGCTTGAATCTTTTCATGGTTAAAGAAATTTAACCCTAAAAAGTCCAAGTGATGCAGTATCATAAAGCAGGACTAGCTTTTATAAATACTTGAGTACAATTCGCATTTTTCATATTAAATTTAATTATTTTATAAAAACAAATTTGATACGACATCATGTATTTTTTTTCAATTATTTATAATTTTATAAAAAATCAGACTCGGTAGAATTTATACTTTGATAATATATATTTTTAAAAAATATTTTTATTTAGGTTAATTTTAAACATGTGAAATTTTTATTATGATAATATTTTAAAAAATTAATGTTGATTAGGAGATTTTTTTTAAAAATTATGGCGAATCTTAGATGGATAGAAATCAATTCATAAAAATTTTATAATCTAAAATATTTTGATTTTTATATATAATTTTAGTCATTTTTATTATGATAAGTTATTTTATACTTATGCATACATGTGTGTGTGTATCCCAAATGGGTTCAAACCAATTGTTGTGGGCTCGGAATCTACTTAGTTGAGAAATAAGATTTCGACAACTCACAGCACAAAATGAAAAGAAAAAAAAAAAGAAAGAAAATAATTTTATTGACCATACCACTTAAAGTAGAATACATGATGATTTGCCCCTAGACCCCTGAGGTTTTCAGATTATTGAATTGGTTGAGCTAGTTTCATATTTCATCACTTACACTCCTTGATATTTTGGTAATCAGCTTGGTAACTGAACGGTGGGGGTTGACTTCTTTGATCCCCTCAAATGGCAATTACGCTCATCAAAAGCTCATAAATACATACGCTATTAAAATGTATCGAATTACCTTCTTTTGGCAACGTTTCTTTTAAGGGAAGAATCCCAAATAATTCAACAGATCACAATACTCAGTATCACAACTTTTCATGGGAAAATACGGTGTCATAATTTTGCCTCATTATTGTTTATTTTCGTGAATAATTTTAACGTAAGGTAATGCGAGAGTGAATAGGTTCGCCACATAATTCATACAAGGTGGGATAGTTAAACCACATAATTCCTCAAATCAAACAATCTTAGCTATCATCTAAAATTTTAGGCGTGTAGCCGTTAAAACTTGAGATAGTAGGGTTAAAGTGCACAAATCTAATATATTAAGGGGTCTAGCTGAAATTTTCGCTTGAGATAATATATATATAAGGATGAATTGCACTATAAATTTAATTCAACTTCTAAGTATTAATAGTCCTAAACTTTTGAAAGAAATAAAGGATTTGGTAATTAAATTTCAAAATACAATATACTTTGCTTTTCATATTGCTTTTCTAATTTTTAACCCTTAACGCGGTCATAGTAAAAGAAGATATTAAAATAAATATCTATAAGGTGACCGAATTCTCTGAATGAAACTACATATATGTCAATAAAATAATTAATCATTCAGGATGGCTTTCTGGCCATGTCCTGGACCAATTCCGTTACTTTCTTAACACTCTGGATCAAAACCATTTCAATTGAAAGTATAGGGACCAAATAGAATTTTTGTCCAAAGTTGGATACATCATGTAATTGACATCCTACCAAAAAATGGCGTTTGACTTTTATCATAAAGTCCGATAACAACTTGCTATTTTTATTATACCTCATTTAATATTATATATTGGGTTCCTGCCATTGAATCTTAGTATAATTTTTTATTAGATGTAAAAATATATATTTTTAAGTATTTATAGGTGTGTTTAACATAAACTAAGAAAATTATACTTTTTTCTATTGAGAGTAGTGAATATTAGTTGATAATAGTATAAAGTTCGTCAAAAAAATATTTTTTTATTGAAAAAAAAAATCATCTTTCTACAAAAGTACACTTTTGATACTTTTTAAGTAAAAATAAAGTATATTTTTATTGGTACAAATAAGCTCCATTTTTTGCTTTTAAATAAAAAGCGCAATAAATATACTTCCGGTATGTGTACCAAACAAGGCCATATACTACTTCCCATTTCAAAATAATTGTCGTTTGAGATTTATTTTCATTTTGTACTGCCGCTTTAGAAAAATGAGATTGTATTTATTTATTTTTTTCTAATTTTACCCTATCATTAACATAACACAATTGAGTATGAATATTTTAACAAAGGTAATATGGCAAGATCGCGATTAATAGTCTTCTTAATAATAATAATAATAATTAATGAAAAGGCTATATGCATGGGATGACAAGATAACATTAAAACAAAAAGCATTAAATTTCTTTTACCGAAATAGTTTAACCTATTGCTTTATAAGATTCCTATTTTCAGGAGGAGGAGAGAGAAAGGAGAGAAAACAAATCTGAATTTGGAAACAGAAGAAGATGATGGCTTCTGCTTTTGTTTCTTGCAGATTTATCTTCTGCCTTATGCTTATGTCACAGGTAATAGCAATTCACTTCAATTTCTTTATTTTGTAATCAATTTTTTGTTTTCAATACGTTCATAAACTGCATAAATACCTATAGAATTTTATTGTGTGCGCTGATTTTTTTATTCATTATCATCGTTCAAGTGTTAAAATTTTAATAAATTGGATAGACTAAATGTAACAAAATAAAACATCACGTCGGGTTGTTAACGTGAATTTTTTGACGCCACCTATTCCTATCGACAGTCATTTGTTTGTCCAACATTATAATACGTATGTCATTTTGTGTGACGATCTTTTTATTATTCATAATTAAAATAAGGATCAACTAACATGTATAATTTTTCATTGTTTTTAATTTTCTGGTGTTCTTTCTCTTTCAATTTCTTTTCTCTCTTTATTAGATTAGCAGATGCAGATTTGCTATATATGAGTGAGGATCTATGCATAAGGTGTAGCTATATTAATTAAATAGGTAAAAAAGAGGTTCATTTTAATATTTTCCTCCCTTGATTTGTTTTTCTTTTTTTTTTGTCCATTAATATTGAGAACACAACCACGAGAATCAGTATCACTTTTCCTTTTCTTTTTCCTACTTTTGTATACAAATTTATGTAATTTCAAAGCGTAAAACATCTTGATTACCCAATAGGATGTTTTTTTTCCCCAAAAAAAGAAAAAGTTTCTGAAAACTGCTTGTAAGCATCTTGATTAACTTTTGCAATGGTTTGAAAACTGTTTTCTTATTTTGACCAAAGAAAGTCTTTGTTTTTTTCCTTCATGAAAGTGAGTTTTGATGGAATTAAAGAAAAAATACTAAGAGGTTATTTTTAGGAATATGCTAGTCAAATGAACTTGAAAAAGGTGCATATATAGTCTTTGTGGACTCCATAATTATTTTTTGTATAGGAAGAAATATAAGGGTCAAAGCGAAGTTATCAAATATTTTGTATACAAGAGACATTTATGTTTTAGTTCTTACTCCCACCCCTATTTTTGTTATTTTTTTGAATTACAAGCGAGACACTTTCATAGTTTTGTTCTGGTTCTCCCTCCCAACTCCGTCCGCAAATTGGTGACTTAGAGTCAAAATTGAGAAATTTATCAAAAGTGATCAATTTTTAAAATTATTTGCTAAAATAAATCACTTTTGAAATTATTCATCAAAAAGAATCATTTTTAACCAAAAGACAAAAATATCCTTATAATTTATTATTAGTTTGTAAATCACTCTTTATTTTAAGTTTAAATTGAAGCAAGTTTAAGTTGAGCTTATTAATATATTGTGGAGATTATTAATTTAATATTTTAACTAAAATGTTATAAGAAAAGAAGTTATAACAACTATTTTATTCTAGAGAAATCCGTAATATTACTTAATTTTTTCCATTATATGTTGATTGGGGTAATTTACATAAATTAATGAAAGAACAAAACAAATAGAAATATCTGACAATTCATTATTATTAAAATTGCTTTATTTTATTCTTCGAATTTTCGGTATCTGTTCCCCTTTTTCTTTAACAATTTTGGACGCAAAAACGACCTTTTTTTTTTCTCAAGTTATTTCCATAGCAAGATGAATGAGTTTTCCGAACAAATAGAAACGATTTTCCAAATATCTCATTCTCGTACCGATATCTTTGCTACCAAACAAAACAAAGAGTATTGGGAACCATAATTTATAGTAGCACAGACCTTCTCCGATTTTGGAAATGAGCGAAATTTAACAACACTGTGGGAGAAATTTATCAAAACGGACCAGTTTTCAAAATTATTTATTAAAATAGATCAATTTTGAAATTTTTTTATCAAAATGACTCACTTTTACCTTTTGTGGAGGAAATTACCATTTATTTTCTTTTAATGATAAAAATATCCTTTTGCCCGCAACTTATCAACTCTCCTTGTTATTCTTCATATATATCCTTGGTACGTACTGTGACCAATGTGTATTTATTTAATTGAACGAGAGTTTTAAATCCAGACATAACAAAATGTTTTTTTCCTCCGATTTGAGTGGAACGAATATGTATGGATAAAGTTAAAAAAAAATATGTGACGGAAAACATTATTCTATACATATGGATTTAATATCATATTTTGTTTAAAAGTATGCTGTAAAAATTCGGTATAGTATAAATTTTATTTTATAAAGTTACTAAAATTATGTTTTCCAATTTAAAAGTATATTTCGGAGTTTAATATGGAAAAACAACTGAATAACTTGAATTATACTTGTTTTGCATGGGATGTATCAAAATATAAGTATTTTATTAAATTTCATATCAATTCGGAAAATGAAAGTTTTTTTTTTTAATTATGCATAGCAAACCGAATATTATGCAAAACCAAACTAATACTTAGCTCTCGAAGATGTAGCAATTTTAACTTTTACTCCTGATTTTTTATCCAAAGGTTATATGTACATACCCTATTTACCAACTTTATTCATCGAATAAGGATACTCTAGCAAAATTTAGAAACTAAATCAAAGCTTGCATTCACTAGGTGTGGGGTAGATTATCAAAAGAAAAGAACGTAAGGACGAATAAAATAGTTCTTGATTTGATCAAAGATCGAATCCCACTTTTGATTTGGTTCGATGGGTATAAATTTTTTTCCTATTGTATACTTCTCAATTTTCTGTGATGAGTTGATTTGACCTATTGTTATTCTTGATATATATTGGTTGTTTGTAAAAACTAGTTTTGTTTTTTCTTTGATTATAGTGTGTCCACTCTATATATGCAAGGGAGATCAAAGAAGAAGAGTTGAAGAGCAATAAATCACCCCTAGAAGACCCTACAAACAATGTATACTTCCACCTAGAAGACCTAAAAATTGGAAACAAAATCCCTATTTACTTCTCCTTGAAAAACGCTTCCAAATCCCCTCACCTCTTAACTCGAGAGGAATCCGATTCCATCCCCTTCTCCTCATCCCACCTCTCGCAAATCCTCAACTTCTTTTCCCTCCCCAAGCACTCGCCACAAGCCGAAGCTATGGAAAACACACTGAGCGAGTGTGAGGATGAGCCCTTAAAGGGCGAGACCAAATTCTGTGCCACGTCGTTAGAATTCATGCTCGACTCAACACGACGCGTATTTGGATTGGATGCCGAGTTCAAGGTCCTAACTACTAATTTCGTTTCCGAGCATAGCGTTGATCTCCAAAACTACACCGTTTTGGAGGAGGTGAAGGAGGTTTCGGCACCCAAGATGTTGGCTTGTCACACTATGCCCTACCCTTATAGTGTGTACTATTGTCATGGCCAAGAGAGCGATCACAAGTTGTTCGAAATCAGACTTGAGGGTGAAAATGGGGAGAGGGTGGATGCTCTCGGCGTGTGCCACATAGACACGTCGCAGTGGGACCCGAATCACGTCGCATTTCGTGTTCTTGGGACCCGGCCTGGGTCTGGCCCAGTGTGCCATTTCTTCCCGGTTGATAATCTCATTTGGGTTGTTTCAACTAGCACGATGTAGTTGTTTGCTGGTTAAGCTTGTCAAGGTTGTGGAATTACACCTTGTAACTTACATGTGATTTTAATATTATGGTGTGCTAAATGAATAGAAAAAAAAAATGTTATATAACCATTTGAGTATGCATTTGTGAAGCATTACATTACTATAAAGTTCGGAAGTACTGCAGTTTGGTCAGGGCAGAGGTATCTGTAAAACGAGTCCAGATTACCTATCCTTCATATGGTGCCATTTTTTATGTGCTCTCAGTATTTTTTGTTCCAAAATTTAAAATAAATTAACTTACGACATTCAAATTAACTCCAACAATTAAAAATCTTTCCAACTATAAAAACATTATTATTCAATATTTTTATAATGCATTCTTTTATATTTTCAGCTTTCGAGTCCATTGAGTATCTATATTATGTATAAAACCTATGCATGCGCCTATACATGCCGATAATTCTTTAGGTTAATTATAAAATCATTGATTGAATTTTTTCATTTGTTAATGCTAATCAAAGCCAACCAGACACCACTTTCTTTTGGACCATGTGCAATTATAACTAGGGTAAATTACGCTTTCCCCCCATGAGGTATTGATTTATTTCAATTTACCCCCCAAGGTTTCAAAAATTACACTGTACCTTCAAAATTTTGCAAATGACCATAATACCCTTAGCAAAAATATTACACTTTAGCATGTCGCAAAGGGAACGTCCAATTCCTTGCTAATTTAACACCACATCAGGGATCCAATGTAACCCGTCGCTGAGAATGGAATGCCCCAACAAGATTATTATTTGGTTCTATTTCATATGGCATGACTATTTTTTATAATTGGTCGTCAATCTACCACAACTGTTCTCCTTTATCATGACTTTCTGTGTATCGTGATATGTAAGTGACTAATCAATTAATATGTTTTTAGAGAAATTTTGGTACTTTTATTTAAAATTACGTGATTAATATTTCCTCTCAACCAAAGCATCAAAATTGCAAAACCATTACTATAATTCTCCCTAATAGCCAAATTAGACAAGTATAATCTAATTATCTTACACAAGACAATTTATTGATCAGACAACACAGTACATAGCCACACTAACTTTTCTATTACATAACACCATGATACAAATGGGGTGAATTTGGTACAGTTTATTAGAAGGGGTGTGGTTTTATTTTTATTATCCCCCGAACACGTACTTATATTAATTATAGGAGTGAAATTTTAGACATATTTTGTCGCGTCCTGAATCTTGAAAAACCAAGGGACGTGAGATTTGTGTTTTCCTTTTTCAAAATAAAAATAAAGAAAAAATTTGTAGAACAGAAAATAAAATAGAAATGCATTTTCTAACGTTATCTCATCAATGCATTTATTCGCCACTGCAGAACAATATACTACTCACAATTTATAGCGTTCCACATTAGTACAAAAAATGTAAGCTAATCTAGAACTAAAGGTCGAAGGTCAATGCTTGCCGAAAAATATATATATACATGTATATCAACATCGCAAACATATCTGTTTACAAATACAATACTACAAGCTACTTGCTTGTCAAAAAGAAGATGATATCGGAAAGTATACATATGTTCTCGATCTTATAAAGGATAAGAACATATTCACACTTTCACTTCTTATACAACTTCTACTACAACGTTTATAACTACTTCTAAATCAAAGTACGCTATTACTACAAATTCTAAAAATTATACATGTTTGAAATACTACTACAAAATAAAGGCGCTAAATCAAAATAAAATTCTTTATCTTCTTTGCGCTTGTCATAATGAGCCAAAAATATATACATATGCTATATCACATCATTAGTGATGCTCAATACCCACCTCCAGACCAATAATATAAATTATAAAAAGAAAATGGAAAAAATTAACTGTTAGACAACCTGCAAAAATGTAAACATGAGTCTAAGTAATATATGAACATATATGAGCATGAATATAAATAAGTCTAACCGAAATATAAATCATGTAATGAATATATAAGCTACTCATACATGCAATGTATTTCTTTTTTACATGAAACTATACTTAATACTACATGCCTACCATCTTGACATTGTTTCGGATATGTATATACTTCTCTTAAGTAAAATCGGTGACGACCGCCACTAAGTTCCGTGCTTGTAATGCAACGGAATCATAGCCTTCATTTACTCTCACCTGATAATACGTAGAATAAATGGTAATCCCTGATGCAGGTTTCCTGTCTTTCACTGTAAGGTCGTAGGCCTCATTACTTCTTTATTTATAAAAGTGATACACCGCCCTACCAATATCATACTCCTCCATCAATGTCAATGCCATGGTCTTCTACTCATGCATTTTACATTACTACTCATATTATGTATAATCTTCAAAAAATGAATAATATATTAACAATGAACTATTAGAATTATAAATAAATGATAAATTACAATATTAATAATATGTGAATTTTTAACTACGCAAGTTAAATGAATCATGTTATTTCTACTACTAATATCTCTTCCAAAAATCATCATCCTCGTGAACGTATCAAATCACGTTCTTCTACGATATCCTATAAGTTTACAATTCGTGTTAGAATTCGTACTACAATTCACAAAAATATATTCGCCTAAGGGATTGTGTCATATCCCTTTTTCTACGGTAACATGCATAAGCACATATGGCAAATTCTCAAATTTAAGTTAGAGCTTATTGTCTACCGTACCTACAAAGACGATAAAAGCCCTTCCGAGACTTTCTACACAAAAGCCTCAAATTTTCCTCATCTTCGCCCCTCGATTTGATCTATCAAACAAAATCAAATCGTTAAATTCTGAGACATAAAAGTATTCAACTCATAATGGTGAACAAAAATATCAAGAAAAATTTCACGTGCGAAAGATGCACGGAAATTGAGACAATTCAACTGAAAGGAATGGAAGAGAAACTTACAAAGAAACGATCTTCTCGTTGCGAGGGTGAAGAAAATCTACTTTTTAGGAAGATCCGAGTACCAATGCTAGATGATATAGAAGCCTAAAGTGGTGAAAATCTGAGACACCACCCCTTTCTCTCTCTTATATTTCGGAATTTTAATTTTAGAAATGAAGAAGACAACTGTTTTGGTCTTCATAACTTAAGTCAGTCAAAGCAATTGGATTGATTCAAGTGCCCTTGTATCGATTGATCTGACAGGTTGGATCGATCCAAAGGCACTTGGATCGATCGAGCCACTGGAATTTTGGGTCAAAATATATCGGGTAGAAAAGTGTCAAAAACACTTGAAATCACTTGTAAACACTAATGGAAGTGTCAAACTACTTTCAGAATGGTATTTGAGTGCCTGAAACTCGAACGACTCGTCTTAACGCATCTACCGGCAAACCCCGACCGCAACTTCGTTTCTACTCTAACCGATCCGCTTCACGGGACTACGCACCATGCATTTATTATTCTACTATAAATATAATCATACACATAACTAACTCGTCATATACTACATTTTAATAATATTATATAATGTAATATAATATTATTAAAAGCAAAAAAAATTCTCCAAATTTTTGGGGTTACATCCTCCCCACGTTAGAAAATTTTGTCTCCGAAATTCACATGCAAGAAATAAACAAAACACGTACCAAAATTCTCGAATAACTCCGTATGCTTGTTTCTCATCGCATTTCTCGTTCCCAAGTAATTTCCTCACTTGAGCCACTTCGCTACATCACTTTAACCAATCGAATTAACTTCTGCCTTAGAGTTTGCTCTTTCGAGTCAAGAATATGAATTGGCTTCACTTCATATGACACATCTTCTTCAATATGCAAATTGTCGAAATTAATTATGTATAACAAATCTCGGATGTATTTCCTCAACATAAAAATGTGGAAAACAAAATGAATAATCGACAATTGAGGCGGTAAAGCTGAGCGATAAGCTACTTCCCCTACGGCTTTGAGAATAAAAAACGGATCAATAAACCGAGGAGAAAGCCTTCCCTTCTTGCCAAATCACATAATGCCTCACTTAGAGGACTCTTCAAAAAAATATGATAACCGACTTCGAAAGATAAAGGACGCTTTCTTACGTCCGTATAGCTCTTATGCCTGCTACGGGCTGTTTCTAACCGCTTCTTAATCAACTGAATATTTCGAGTTGTCTCATGTACCAAATCTAAATCAAGCAATGCTCCGTCACCTACTTCTACCTAACAAACCGGAGAATGACATGGACGTCTATACAATGCTTCGAACGGTGCCATTTCGATACTAGCATGATAATAGTTATTATATACAAATTCAATCAGACTAACATTATCTTTCCAACTCCCACCGAAATCAAGAACACATGCCTGAAGCATATCTTCCAGGGTCTGAATCAAATGCTCGGATTGGCCATTTGTTTCGGGATTAAATACCGTACTCATAGAAAAGTTCGTCTCCAAAGTACTCTGGAGACTTGACCAGAAACGAGATATAAAGTGAGGACCACGATCGGATACAATCGATATTGGAGAACCATGCAACCAAATAATTTTATCAATATACAATCAAAAAAGCTTTTCAACTGAATCGGTAGTATGGATCGGGAGAAAATAATCAGATTTGATCATTCAATCTACAATGACCCAAATGGCATCGCAACCCCTTCTTGTCTTTTGTAATTTCACAACAAAATCCATGGTGATCTGTTCCTACTTCCAATTAGGAACGGGTAATGGCTAAAGCAATCCACTAAGACGTTTGTGTTCAGCCTTCCCTTGCTGATACATCAAATATCGTGAAAAGAATTCTACCATATCCTTATTCATACGGGCCACCAGAATTGCCGAGAAATATCATGGAACATCTTTGTGTTACCAGGATGAACTGTTAAATCTCTTCTCAAACAGAATTCGGAACGAATAAGCGATCTTGGAAAAGCAATCCACCATCATCAAATATAGCCCATCGACCACGACCAAGACCAAGATCAAGATCAGAAAGAATATGAAAATGATATGAATCAGATTCGTTATCAACACGTTGCGCCTTAATCACACGAGTAATTAGATCCGGTTGGACTCAATCATGAACAATGTAGCTCCAACTTCAACTTCGACATATTCCAAGGCGAATTCATTTAGAATATGAAGCATCTCCCATTCATTTACAGCCAAACAAGTAAGAGAGCACTGAGTCTTACAACTCAATGCGTTTGCTATTACATTGGTTTTCCCTAGATGATACTCAAGATCGAAATTGCATTAATCCAAGTATTCCATCCATCGAACCTATCGCATATTCAAGTCACATTATGTAAACACGTACTTGAGGGATTTGTGATCAGAGAAAATCTCAAATGTTTCACCATAGAGATAGTGTCGACAACACTTCAAGGCAAACACTACAGCACCTAGTTCAAGATGATGGGTTGGGTAATTTTTCTCATGCACTTTCAATTGCCGAGATGTATACTCCACAACTTTACCCAATTGTATCAATACATACCCCATTCCTTCGCTCGAAGCATCATAATAGACAGTATTACCGAGACCTCGCTCCAGAATAACAAGAATTGGAGTAAAAGTTAGTAACATCTTCAAGTTAAGAAAAGATTTCTCGCATTGCGCATTCAATTCAAACTTTACCTCCTTCCGAGTAAGCCTAGTCATCGGAGCTGCTAAATGAGATAAATCATTCATGAAATGATGATAATATCTAGCAAATCCTAAGAAACTTCTGATTTCGAACACAGATTTAGGACGCTCCCAATTTGAAATGGCTTGTACTTTATAAGGATCTTCCGCAACTCCCTTCTTTAAAACAACATGGCCAAGAAAACGAACTTCTCTCAACCAGAATTCACACTTAAAAAATTTAGCATATAGTTCATACTCCCGAAAAGTAGATAGAACTACTTAGAGATATTCTCGATGTGCCTCTTCTGTATGCAAATATACGAGAATATCGTCAATGAATACGATCACAAAACAATCAAGGAAGGGATGAAAGATCCGATTCATCAAGTTCATGAATGCTATTGGAGCATTCGTAAGATCAAAAGGCATTACCAAAAACTCATAATGTCTATAGCAAGTACGTAAAGCAGTTTTCAGAATATGCTCCTTCCGAACCCTTAATTGATGATAGCTAGAACGGAGATCAATTTTGGAAAAGAATTGATAACCACGCAACTGATCAAACAAATCATCAATCCGAGGTAAGGGATATTTATTCTTTACCATCATATGATTTAATTTATGGCAATCGATACACATACGGATCGAACCGTCTTTCTTTGGAACAAAGAGAGCTGGAACACTCCAAGGAGAAGTACTCGGCTGAATAAACCCCTTATTCTTAAATTCCTCGATTTGATTCCACAACTCCGTCAATTTTGCAAGGGCTAAAGGATGCGGTGCAATCGCAATTAGTTTAGTTGCCGGAACTAAATCAATGGATAACTCTACTTCTCTTTCTGGAGGTAATCCACTGAGATCATTGGAAAACTGTAACAGCCTCTAAGCATCTCGCTGCTCTACAAGATTACTCAAGAACCGAATATGTAATAAAAGAAAATTTTTATCACGTCACGTCACGCCAACCAAACATACCACACATCATATATAGCTGTACGCACACACACACACACACA
>MKEJ01024475.1:0-12006 GCA_001753735.1 Embelia ribes | reverse complement strand
TATAGTTGTTTTCATGATATTGTAAACTTACCTCCTACTTTGGATATTTCCTGAGCAGATTAGGCAGCTGTTAGCCACATAGCACTCTGTCAGGTTTTTCAGCATTTAGCAAGTTAGAGTTTTCAGCAGCATGTTTTGGAGTTCAGGATGACTTACTGGACTTAGATAGTTTTTGGTTTTTGCTGTAGACTCTGATGTATAGTATTTTGATTTGACACACTCTTTACGCCTTGTACTAGGCTTATGTAGTGACTTATAAGTAGTTGTTTATGTACATGGACATCTTTATTTTGTGTTAGTTTTATTTTGTTATGCTTGGTTATTAGTATTTCATCTTTCGGTTTTGGGTGCTTGGAATTGGGGGCGTGACAGCTGTTGCCAACAACATACCAAGGAGAACACATACTCAATCGGGTAATGCAGCGATACCACTACATGTATGGCATTCGACCAAAGAACAACTCATTGTCTTGCACTACGGAAAGCCTATCACCCTACACTGTAATGTAAGTTACAATTAGAGGTGTACGCAGAAATTTCATCGAGGGAAGGCAAAATTCTCATATAACCATATAAACTCATTTAATTAAAAAAATTAAAACAAAATTTATTAACTAATTAAATACTTTTTGACACAACTAAAATTTTGGGTATTCTTCCTCCTTAAATTTATCATATAGAAACAATTTATGATTAATTTTAAAAAATATGGGAGTAAAAATAATTAGTTGTACATTTTTTTAACAAAAAATCTTTTTGTACGGTTTAAATTAAATTTCTATGTAAATAGATTTGAATAAAAGGCATGAAAATGTAAGTAGATATGTATGTTGTATTCAAATTGAAACTTGTTATAAAGTTTAATTTGGCCTTCACATTATTAGAATTTAGAATAAGTTTGTATCATAATAGGATCAAAGCAATTTTATAAAAATCCTACTATATATTCATGTTGTATTCAAAGAAAAACTTATTATAAGTCAAGTTTACAATGCACATTAGTAAAAGACAAAAAAATAAAATAAATACCGACTATTCCCTTCTAGCTGAACGGATCAATACTTTGCAGCCTCTTGAGTTCCTCTCAGATACACTAGATACCGACTGGAATACCCCGTGTCATGCCGAACTGACGTAAAACTTGGTCGGGGTAATGATACTTCACGATGACATAGCATATAAGTGGTACTCGAGCTCGCCTTATTCTACGTTCAACAACAATGTAACCTGGCATCCTAGTGGTAACACTTCCATGTATGGCTTTCATACCATCTCCTCCCCCGTATCAAATCGAATATATCTCGATAATGCTCTCATACCATCTCTTTATCCCAAAATTCACTCTTGAAATACATTGTAACATATTGCACTCCACATCGAATCAATCATGATTTTATAATTTTTTTCATCAACTCTTTAATTTATTATGCATATTTTATTTATTTGTGTCTTAAATTTTTATTTTAAAAATAATTTACCCCCTCTTGTTTGATGAGGGATAATGGATAATAGAAATGACAAGTAATATCATGTGCATCACTACGGAATAGTGGGGTCCATCCGGTTTAAAAACTCACTATTCTCTATTTGTATGAGCTCATGTATATCAAATTTAATAGTCTCCAATACTCTTTACAAGGGTACAAGGGCTATATATAATTTTACAGTAATACAAATAAATTTTTTTAAATAAAATTATAAAATTATTTTTAAAATTTTAATTTTCTAGTTAAAAGTATTATTTCACACATACACAAATACCCTTTTCCCCATCAATTTCGTATAGCCACATCATCCCCCAAGTGCAATCCAACTACCGCCTGCCGTCCCCCTTCCTTCTGAACCCCACCTCAGCTCCATCCTAGCTGTTTCTCGCCCGCATCTCTCTAAAAGTCTCCAACTTTGTTTTCTTCAACTTCTCCACCTCTTCCCCATATAAAACCATTCCCCAAAACCAAACCCCCCAAATTTCTCCCTAGCTATTCTCTTTCCAATCTCTCTAACCTAATAATACCCAATCCAGTCCATCAAAATGCGTGTTTGGTGGGGAAAAAAGTCCTCCAAGAGCAACAAAGACCCAGAAACAGAGCACCGAAATGGAGTTAAGGCTGAGAGTAAGAGAATTAAAGACAATAGGAAGCCCAGGAGCTTTGATGAGGGGTTGATTTCGCGAAATTCGCCCCGAGAATCAAGGGATTCTTCTGGGTTTTCTGACGGGGGACATCCCCTGCCTCGGCCCTCTGTTTCTCCTAGGCCGTCGATCTCGTCGACAACGTGCTTGGCGAGGATTGAGCAAGGGGTTGTGTTCGGATCTGGGTCGATGTCCGGGTCGAGCATTAGCTCGTCTGGGTCGTCCGATGAGCAGCATACTCAGAATGATCAGACACCCAGGTGAGTTTCTTGTGAGGGTTTTGTGGTAATTTTTGTTATGATTTGAAATTTTGGGGTCTGATTTTGATAAAACTTGAATTTAGTATCATTTTTGGCCTTGCGGAATTTGGTTAGGTGTTGATTGATTCATAAATTTGGTGAATTATCATCTATCTCTGTATGATTAGTTCTCTGTTAATTATGTTCGAATAATCAGTCATGGTATTTGATCAGTTGTCGATTGATAGACCAATTATGGGTCTATTTATTTATTTTTCATTTCAGCATAGTGGAATTGAAAGTTAGAGAAAATTTTGTTGGGTGAAGTCAGTTCTTGATTAAATTAGTTGAGCTCCTATGTCAAATTAGAGGTATCAATTTGAGATTTTGATTGTATAGTGCTTTTTATTTGTAAAGTTATTTCAGATATTAGGATGGACAATTTGTTGGATAAAGTGGCTAAAGTCAGTTCATAATTACATTAGTTTAACTACTAAATCCAATAATGCATCATTTGAAGTTATGTTTGCATCTTGGTTTTGTGTTGAAAAGGTATAGCACAGGGAAAAGGTGGGGGGAAATGAAAATTTTAAGGCCTATTTATATACATTACTTAGCCTATAAAATTGAGCAGAAAATACCAGACTATAACATTTACACTTTGTTTTCTTTTTAAATTTATTTCTCTTCATTTTGTTCATAAAATTTTGTTCAGCTCCTTCCCTGTCGGGAAAAAGTTCGAGCAACTTATTTCGCCAAAGCATATCTTTTATTTTCACATCTTCCTTTTGACGATCAATGGAACACATGCAAGTTATTCGTTAGTTGAATGTCATTTGAAATGAGTAATCATGCAGGATATGGTTATATTTTGATTTCCTTCATCATATTTTGTTGGTTCACTTATTTCTAGTATTTAATGAGTTCACTGAATTGGTAAATATGCCCAAACAAGTGCAAATGTGGGGAGTGAAGGATATCCAAGTGTATTTACTTTCTCATTGTAGAAAATTTAAAGCCTGTTTCATCATGTTATCAGAATTCTCGGCGTCTCATTTGCCCTGACTTTAGCATCAAAAACAGTGAAACTTTTGAAAAACCTGTAATTATTGGATACGTAAAAATGTTTGGTACTAAGATCACTTTTTGCTGGTTTCGACCACTGGAATGTTTTCAGGATAATTGTCTAATATCTCTTACATGAATGTTTTCAAAACAAATAAACAATTTCTAAAACCGTAACTATGCCTTAAATCTCTTGTATTTGTATGCTTTGCGCTATATTTCCTTTCATCCGTGATATCCTGACAGATAGTTTTTCCAACTCCAGAGGACATTGTGAGCCCAGGCTAAGCCCATTAAGAAGCCCCGGCCGAGGATCAAGAGTAATTCCAACTGCTACTTCACCACTTCATCTAAGGTTTAGCTGCGGAACAAATTTAGAGTCTCCCAATGGGAAACAAGAAGAAGTACGGGGTGAACTTCATCGGTTGCCTCTTCCACCTGGTTCACCTACTAGCCCTTCTTCTCCCCTTCATAGCACAAGGTCTTGTACGGGAACGGATAATTCACATTCTAACTTATCAAAATGGAGAAAAGGAAGGCTTCTAGGTAGAGGCACTTTTGGGCATGTTTACTGTGGCTTCAACAGGTAATTACATGCATTCTCCCGTTTTTTTCCCCACTTTTCCAAAATCGCAAAGTATGTGAAGAAAGTAAAAATTCCCTTCATTGGAGTGAGGATTATATGTGTGACTTTAAAATCACATCAAACATAATACCACACAGCACTTAGTTCTTTAAATAATAGAACCTTGATTCTCGTGTTAACTCAGTTGTGCCTCTAAAATAGTTACCAGTTGGAATACACGGGCAAGTCTCACGAAGTTGAATACAAAAAAACTTGGGTTTTCATGTATTCCTTATTCAAGGCATTGTGTTTGCTGTCTGAACAGTGAGAGTGGGCAGATGTGCGCAATAAAAGAAGTAAGATCAATTGCAGATGATCAGACATCAAGAGAATGTTTAAAGCAATTAAACCAGGTTTGTAATTCAAATATTTCTTCTTTTTTCTTTTTTCTCTTATAGGTTCATGCCATATTTCAGATAAATATAAATCCTTTATGATGGGCATTGATAAACTTCTCCACGGTTTTTCTCTTTCTTTCAGGAGATTGCTTTGCTTAGTCAGCTTTCACATCCAAATATTGTCCAGTACTATGGAAGCGAAATGGTAATTACTCCCTAATAGTAAGCAAGATTGTTTTTTATACAGCTTCTTGGGTCATTCCTTACTTGCAGAATTGCTAGCTTCTATGCAGTAGAGTAGAAATAGCTCGTTAATGCTTCTTAACTTTTCCCGTTAAAACTGAAACTGAAACCTTTTTAAACAGGTCAATTGATCAAGTTTTGCTTGAAAGCAAAGGTATTGAAAGTTTTGAGTTTTGTAGTGAACATGGTGTTCAACCGATGATTAATGCTATTTAGCTTTTCCGGTGAAAACTGAAACTGAAATCTTTTTAAACAGGTCAATTGTTTTGTTTGAAAGCAAAAAGTATTGAAAGTTTTGAGTTTTGTATTGACCATGTTATTCATTTCTCAGGGCGAGGAAACACTTTCAGTTTTTTTGGAGTATGTATCTGGTGGATCCATCCACAAATTGCTTCAAGAGTATGGACCTTTTAAAGAGCCGGTAATTCAAAATTACACTAGACAAATCTTGTGTGGGCTAGCTTATTTGCACGGGCGAAAAACAGTGCATAGGTAAATGGTTGTCCAAGTTTCTCTGGTTGATGCATCACTTTGTGTTTTGGTATTTCATGTTCTGCTTATATTATTTTTTAACAAGTTATTCAATATTTGCACAGGGATATAAAGGGGGCAAACATACTAGTAGATCCTAACGGAGAAATCAAGCTAGCAGACTTCGGCATGGCCAAACATGTATATACAATCTTTCCCTATTGAACATGTAGTTTGTTTTCTAACAAATGGACGGTATATATATACTCTTGTGTTTACTTACCCCACCATATATTATTTATCACTAGATTTTGATAGTGATCCAAAATGATTGGCCAAATTCCTAACTAGTTAACTGTAGGGCCTGTTGGGTCTCATTCACAGATTTTCAGTTTTCAGTTTTCTCCAGGTCTTCTCTAGTATTTACACTGAGAACAATGGAACTTTTGCAAGTACTTTTGTTTTCTTTTCATTTGAACTTTCTTAGGGAAATATTATGATACCTACAAAACTTTTTGTATTTCTTAAAACAAGTTTGTTTTCAACCCAAATCCTTTCTTAGGACTGGACATTGCTAACCCTTGAACAAGATATGTCACAAGCTCCAAATCTTCTTATACTTTCACTCTAATCACAACATTTGTCTGCACAATTGCTTGCCATGTGTCCCATGAAATTAGGATTTGAAACCATAAAATTTACCATAATAGAAATTATTAAAATTATGTGTTTCATGAAATTAGAATTTAAAATAATAAAACTTAACATAATAGAAATTATTAAAATTATATACATATATATATTAACTATAAATTATTAAAATTATATATATATATATATATATATATATCAACTTACCATAATAGAAATTAGTAAAACTATATTTCATATAAAATCATGCAAAGGAAGGGCGGGCCTGGCGCAATGGTGGAGTCTCTAAATTTTGCGCTGGTGGTCGCGGGTTCGAAGCAACCTCTCTGCATAGCAGGGGGAAGGCTGTCTAGATATTCTCTTCCCCATACCCCACAGTTTCGGCACTGGGTGTGCCCTTTATAAAATCATGCAAAACCCCAAAATATATATAGAATAGCTTATCATAATAGAAAATAATAAAATTATATTAAAAATCAAAATACTATTAGTAAATAATTATTTTTATAAATTGATTTTTACCAATTTAAGATTCTCTATATATTTTTAAAATATTGTCCCAATAAACATTGATTTTTTAAAAATATTTTTTATTGTAAGATCTTCACATATTTGAAATTAAACTAAATAGACATTAATTTTTATAAAAATATTATCATAGTATAAATCTTACTAATCGATCTTTTATGAATTTATAAATAACTAAAAAAAAAAGAAGAAAAAATACAAAATGATGTCATATAAAAAATAAAATAAAATTATCATAACTAATTTGAAAAAATAATTAAAATTAATATGATATAAAAAAGAACATAATACACACAATGAGCATATTGCGCGGGTGGTACTCTATTAATATCTTATTTCTTTGTAATTGCTTCCTATTGCATTAACTTTCATTTTCTTGAACCAGATAACAGCTTGTTCTTCCGTGCTCTCTTTCAAGGGAAGTCCTTATTGGATGGCACCTGAGGTCTCCCTTCTCTCTCTCTCTCTCTCTCTGTCTCTCTCTCTCCCTGTTGTATATGCTCGCACAACCAGCTTACTAGATAACTTTTGCATGAAATAAAGCAATATTATTTAATATTTATATCAATCTCAGGTGGTGATGAATACCAATGGCTACAGCCTTCCAGTTGATATTTGGAGCTTAGGGTGCACTATTCTCGAAATGGCAGCCGCAAAACCACCTTGGAGTCAGTATGAAGGGGTGCGTTTATGAATAAAAACTAGTCACTTTGGGGTCTGGGTTTAAACTTGAATCATTTTTCTTAATTAAGAAACTTGACCTTTGATTGTGTTGTAAATCTACAGGTGGCTGCCATTTTCAAGATAGGAAACAGCAAAGATATTCCCGAAATACCCGACCATCTATCAATTGATGCCAAAAAGTTCATAAAACTATGCTTGCAGCGAGACCCAGCTGCTCGTCCCACAGCTTTGCAACTGTTAGATCATGCTTTTGTTAGAGATCAGAGCATCTCAAGATCTAGCAACTTGAACTTGAGCAGAGAAGCCTTTCCTTCTACACTAGATGGTAGCCGCACCCCGGTAATTATTTCTATAATCGATTGTGTCCTCTTGGGACCCTTTTGGTATCTGCTTATTTTTTAACTGTAGCTAAAATGAATTCGTTTGGAAAGAAGTTGAAACACTGTACAGTTAAGAAAATCCCAGTAAGGCCAAATAGAGTTTGCTTGTCCTGCGAAAAGTAAGAAAGTCCGCATATTTTGACCAATTCATGATGAAGAATGGGGTTGCTCCCTCGGCAAAACTTGGTAAAATTGAGCCGGGACCTTTGAGTGAAAGAGCATACTGACTGAAGTTGAGAATTATGTCATAAAGAGTGTTTCAACTTGTCAGAAAACGTTTATGAATAGTGTTGCATGTTTTGGTATTGAGATGAATAAGCTTTAGTTATGTGATGCTATTGCCAGTTCAAAAAGGGGTGAAGGAAGAATATTTTATGTCAAATACTTGCAAGAAGCCCATTTAGTTTCTTAACTGTTAATTTTATTTTTCGAACTAATGTTTTCCTTTTAACTCTTGGAATAGACTGCGCTTGAGATACGTTCAAACCGGACGAATATTCATTCCTGGGAAGGGGACCACGGGCAAAGACCAGTTCCCAGCAGCTCAAGAACTTTGATTAGCCCTAGGTAAATTGCTTTTTGTCTCTTCTCGCGTGTGGTTTTCATGGTTTAGAAATTTGAACAGACAATTGTTTTGAGAACACTACCTTCTTGTGCCCGTTCCATTTTCGTACTACACTTTCTGGAAACAATATTAATTTTCTCAATCATTTTGTTAAAACAAGTACTGCCAACAACTTGCCAAATGATTCCCGATTTGAGAATCTCAGTCATTTTTGAGAAACATACGAGTGCGCTGCTATTTTCTTCAGATACCTTTGGCTATCCCAAATAGCCTTTGTAATTTGGTTCTCTTGATTTTATTTTCTTTTTCCTATTACATGGAGAAACTAAATTAACTATGTACTCAATGCAGTGATAATGCAAGAATGATCACATCTTTGCCGGTATCTCCCTGTTCAAGCCCATTGCGACAAACCGGGCAAGCTTATAGAAGCTGTATCCTCTCTCCTACTCACCCATCTTTCGCTATGGTCAGACAAACTGGTTTCAATATGAGTGACTACTCAATGCTTCCTACAAGACCCAGTCCACAATACACCCTTGACCTTTGGCACGAAATCCCCCAGTTTAGATCCCAAACCCCTGGCGGGTCCCCAAGAGGAAGACACATTTGAGCCGATCAATATACTATTAAGGTGTTGATCTTTCAAATCTGTGAAAGAACTGCCTTCTGAGGAGTGTATACATACTCATGCATGAACTATAAGAATTCTTGCGGGTTGCTTCGCTTCTCTAAGAATGTGGTTGGGCCGTTATGATGAGATAGAAAGGAGAGAGAGGAAGACTATGTTTGGTTGTGGACCTATGGTTTAACATAAAATGGTACAAAAGATATAATTTCATAATGTTATAGCAAAATTTGTGCGCTTGGGGTGATGTAAATGGGAGCTGAACAAGATGGTAGAAAATATCTGTTCTTGTATGTAAATTTGTTTTGTCCATTGCATGTCTTTTTGCTTATGGATTTTTTTATTTATTGTTTTTGGTTTTGTACTCATTTTGATATGGTGCAATAGCAAGTTGATTTGGCCCAAGGTGACGGATATCATTGAAATGGTTCAGAAATTGAGAAGAAAATTGATCCTTGGTTCAGGTGATTTGGCCTAAGAGAGGGATTTTACTAGCTAGTGGGTTTTACTTGAGAATGAGATTGAATCGCAAAAATACAGTTTTAGTATCCGAAAAGAATAATTAAAGTAGATTTGCTACTATTTTGCAACTGGAAGAAACAGGGATTTACCTCTTCTCACCAGAATAGTAATTTTCCAGAAAAGAACACAAGTTTACAATGAGGATACTATAAATTGGAAGGAACGTCGCTTAAACACAATTTTAAGGGTGACCCCTCGAATATATACCGTTGCTAAATCAGTTTTGAGTGTTCCGATGTAAATGATTTTTTAAAATCAGAATCGGGGAATCGAATTAAAAATAGATCTAACATCAAAAAATGCGTGGAGGGTTCTAGTATATGTAATGGAGCTCCCTTAATCAGATAAGTTGAGTCGGCTTTAATTATTATGAGATGAATTGTGTTGACGTACACTTTTGGAGAAGAGAAATTGAGGTGCGATTGATTTTATTTAGACATGAGCTGCAAAAAGAACATAATCCTTGATTCTAGATCATATGCTGTTTCTGTTATTAAGTCCACCGATGTACAAAGCATGAGGCATGAGCACTACTTACAAAATGAGAAAGGGTTTATCTCATAGCTTTTTCTACCTAAAACTTTATCGGCGGATAAGGATACCTAATACCATATTTAATTTCTTTATTGTTACTTTTAGGGTTAATTATTAATTAGTATACCAACCTTTATATCAGTTATTAATTGATTTACCAACCAGGAAAGCTGTTAATTAGCACGCTATCCTTTCAATTTCCAGGCGATTGATATAATCAGTAAGAATTACAAAATCCGTTAAGGACAGAAATATTTATTGTTTTCAAATAAATGTTGGCATGGGTATGTTTTCATGTCAGTCCCAAATTTAGTTGCATGTGGGAGATACATGGTAGCGATGACACACGCAAACAATATCGAATAAATTCAAAATCCTCATAAACCTTTTGTGCCTCGATTTGACACCATCTTTAATCCCAGATACAACATGAGGCGATTTCAACTTCCTACAAGTAGAAATGTATCATTCTAGAAATGATAATTGGGTCAATCCAAGCCAATTCAAACCACAATCAAGTAATCCAAAACTAACACAAACCTAAATGCCTCTTAATCTAAACCATATCTAACCCATAATATTTCTAATCTAAACCTAACTCAACCCACAACCCAAATGAACCAAAACCCAATCTAACCCAAATGTACTGTACACCTTCCCCTTTTCCGGTTTTGTTTTCTTTATGCACAACTTACACTCTTTTTTTTTTTCTACTCCACAATCCTTATTTTTTTGCTTTACAATTTTATGAGTATCATTTTGGCTTTATGATTACATGATAATTATTCTACGCTGCATCCCTTCAGATTTGTTATATAGTCAAAATGCTAAGAGTGATTTTAGGAATTTTATAGTGAGCTTTATAATTAAATGAGCACTATTTTAATTCTTTTGAATTTATTATTATTATTATTATTATTTTGATCCTTGGCTTTTGTTTTTTTTTTATTGTCAAAGAAATCCACGTGATAGAATATCATAAAGTAAGCACAACTTTTATATATCGTATTGATTCGATGCTTATGCTACTAGCGATTATAATCATTTATCTTTTTTTTCTTCTTGTATTATTAGAAAGATTTCAATGCCAAGATTAAGTTCGTGTCAACCTTCATCATTGGGTTTGAATCTTTTTATGATTTAAAAAACGCAATATTTTCTAAATGCCTTCTGCATTTAGTTTATAAATGTAACAGTTCGGGTTTTCGACTAGTAAATTTTTTCCTCCCCTAATATTTATTGATCTTTACTATCAAGTTCATTAGTATAATTGACATTTCTTCATTCAGAGAGTCATTATTCTTCAATTTTGCAATCCATAGTTTGTTTAAAAAAAAAAAACTGAGGTCATAATAATTTTTTTACACCGTCTGTTCGTATTTTGAGCATATTTCGAGCTCTGCAACTCTGATTGAGCTGAAATTCGGACATCAGAAAGATATTTCAATGAGCATCAACTTTTGTGTTTTGAGAAAAAATTAATTCAAAGCATAGAGGGATAAAAAAATGAGCACAAACAGTTCAGAAAAATGCATTTCCAGTAGACTAACACCCTTTTATTCTTTTAATGATATCTTGAAAAGTGTAACTCTTATTAGGCCCAAATTTTAGAGTTAGAAAGTTATTTCATATAGTTACAACTTTTATGTTTTGACAAAAATTTAGTTTAAAGCATAATGTGGTCAAAACTTGAAGTGTTTGGCAATGCACATAATTCAGATTGTAAATGTGAGTTTTTTTAAAATCCAATTCAAGGCCTTAGTATGGGCTTTGCTTAATATATTTTTGAGTTAGACTAATTATTTCTAACATAAATTACATTTTATGAGAGTTCATTTATATTTTTGCATTGTTGCTAGATAATTGCAAAATGCAAGTGTGTGATTTTCGCATTAATGAGTTGACACATAATTAATACTCAGGATGAGTTGGCTAGGTTACTTCATGAAGATGATGATTAGTTCATTTAATATTTGGCAAGAGGTGGCAATTAGATATCATATGATTAAATTGAATTGAAGAAGTAAAGTTGAAGTTGAATTACTAAGTGGTGGAATTTGATTGACTAACACTTAAATTAGCTAAATAATTTTTGGTGGGGGGGATGGTTGGGTTATGGCCGGACCTACAACAGGAATTAATTGACCACATTAATTGCTTACAAGATTTAATAAATGATATAAGTTGAATTGTTAATATTTGATTTGGTAGATTTCCACGTTGTCTTATATATATTTCTATATAAGGTGATATTTTGCATATTGGAGGTGTATGATTATGTTGATTTGGTTATCATATTTCTTTGAAGGTGTATGAAGGCGTATGTTTACTTTTATGTTGATTTTTAACTATATTGCATTTTATATTTGTTGTTAGTTTTAGTCCATAACCTAGTCCATCTC